>JAUZNK010008132.1:0-24778 GCA_035046665.1 Euphysa ruthae
ATATATAAATTTTAATACATATAACTTTTAATTTATAACTTTTAATTCAACTCGCTTAGTCATGATGTCATCGATGCAATTCAGAAATTTTGAATAGTATTATTATACTTTGGTTTACAAAATTTAGTTATTATCTAAAAAAAAAGTGTGACTCCCATTATGATTTGTCTAAAAAAACCGCAAAATTTAAAATGCTTTTCAAACTTAAGGAAAAGACAAAACCATCCTGGGATTTCTGGCTAAGTCTGACATTTTTCATGACTAAGACACAACCTCGGTAGAGTAAGAAACAAGCGCACGAACAATGTATTAAATAATATTTCTGGCATCTAATAACATAACTAAAAATTCAATTACAACATAAAAAGTTTAAACAAGCTAATTTATGCTCAAAACTCGTCAATTTTAAAGCCTCTTGTAATTGCTCTAGGTGGCCTGACTATTGACCATTCACGAATTATTGATTTGTATATAAACGTCCGAACTAGGCAATTTAACCACATTTCTTTTCATGTGCAGTTTTTTGGTGTTTTCGAGGTCAATCAGTATATTCGAAATTATTAAGAACGAGCAAACCGAAAAGTCAGTTTATTTTTATCATTCATTACATTCTTTCCAAAGCTGACCACCTTTCAAAGTTTAAAAACATTTTTGCAACAAAAAAAAAAAAAAAAAATACTTTCTTTTAATAAGATAAGCATATATAAATATCTTAAAATATATTTCCAGTTTGTAATGACTAATTGATAATCATAAATTCCGTTTTAGTTGAATTGAGTTAAAATCTGGCCTTTCAACCCATTAAATATTTTTTCAGATTTTTTTTTTTAAAAGCTTCAGTCTACATTGTTTTCTTTACATATACAGGCTTGTCTGTTTAAACAGACACCATTATCTGTAAAATGTCTCTGTTTTGAATGTTTTTCTTTGTATTTTCAATATATTTGTCAATATTTCGAGCCCATATAATATTTCTAAACAAAGATATAGTTCTCCTGTTTCTATCAAGCTTCAGTATCTAAGTACTTCAGTAATTTATTATACAGACCAATTGTTTTGGCCATCCTGAAAAGTGAATTATGCCTAAAAATTGTAAGTTCGCGTTTTATCAAACTCTCTTTATTGATTACAATCCTTTCCCCGGGCAAACAACTAAAGATTATTATTTTTTTTAATTCAAATTTAGTGTCTATAATTTTTCACAAACATTATAAAGTAACTTACGAAATAATAATTCTAAACTATTGATCTTTCTAACGTATTCTCTCAATGAACTTTACAACAAATTTAGCGGGTAAACTAAAAAGGGAAACGCATGAAAAAGAGGGAAATTCAGTGGAAACGAATAAGAAACGAGTATAAACGAATAGAAAACGAGTGAAAACGTATAAAAACAAGTAGATATTGTCCAATAGTAAATTGAGGACAAAATATTGTTTCATAATGCACGAAATATAACTTTTCGCGCTAAAAATAAGTCACCAGCGGATCATGTAATTTAGCAAAAACTAAAAAGTCCGACTTGAATCATCACTGACATTTTCAGAGGCTCTATCCCGATTTAGTTTGAGTGTCTTCATGATGCCACACCTTCTTTTTAAAGGGAGGTGTGAAGTAAACATTAAAAGAGATTTCAGCACGAATTATTTTGCTAAGTGTTGTATAAACTAGGGTGGACTCTGCTCTTAACTATTAAATTTATTGGCTAGTAAAAACAAAATCGATATTTAAGGGGTTAAAATTAGGTTGAGAGTTCATTACCCGTGAATAAACTAATAAACTATATAAACCAGATAATTTAAGACAACTGACATCGCTTGTTTCGTGAGACAACCAATTTACAGATGCTACATTTTCCAAGGCTATGCCAGAACATATCTGATCAAATACAGAAAGACATTTGGTTAAATGATCATCTCTTTGATTAAGAGACCTACATTAATAAATAAATTTAATATTTCATCAAACTTGTGTCATCAATTTAATAAATTGAATCTAAAAGGGTCTCAGAAGTATATGCATTAAATTAAAAATATTAATAGAGAAGTTAAAAGCTTACGTCATCCACTATTTCGCAATAACCGTAAATTATCAAAAATTACGGTTTTTGTATCAGAGACATTGTTTTTGGCAAATCGTGAATATATATCATCGTGGACAATTTAATTCCTCGCAAAAATTTTCAAAACGAGAAATTTGCGAAAATATTTAATTCGCTTATTTGTGGCTCGGAAAGTAACTCAAATCTCTTGAATTATAACTTTTCATCCCAGCATACTGGAAATGGAAATCCCCACAAACTTAAAATGATTGTTTATAATTTAGCAGTACACTGCAGAATTTCTGTAGTATACTGCTAGAAATGAAAATTCATGTTGCGAGTTATTATTAAAATCTATATCTAATGATACACAATTTGTATCCTAACCCAAATTAATTTTTGTTTCAGTAAGAAATACCATGTCAATATCTATCAAGTGGATATCGTTAGCAATGTCAATAAAATACTAGCGTTTTGAGTAAACAGCCTGGTAACAAATAATCTGTAAAGTGAGGTAACACGACTCCTAGCAACATACACTTGACCAGGTTAAACCTCTTTATTTCTGTAAATCAGAACTTATTACAGTTTTTTAAAGTGATATGCCTTGTATTTTATGACCTATACATGCTCATGAAAGCATGAGTGGAAATTTTCGTGAGGAATCTGGACAGTTAATTTTTATTCTAAAATTATTATCAGTTTTAGTGAATAGAACCCATTTATTATGCAGCGAAAGTGAATTTATTAGCTATTAGCTTCTTTCCAGCTTTAAAGCTAGACATAAATCACTGATACTTTATTGTTGGATATTTTAAAATAACTTATAGTTCTCATTTGTCCATTAACTAATCGAACAAGGGTATCCATGTTTGTTGCCAGCATAACGCGTGCTTCAGTTTTCAAATCTAATTTCAAAGTAAACTCTACAGTTTCAAGTTGTTTCCGATTTAAAATATTACTGTTAGAAATAGCAAAATTATTTGCTGTTAACTCAACAACTGCATGTATTTTAAATAATTGCGAACTTAAAGTGACAGTTTATTTTTTTAATTAATTAGCATATTACTATTTAGTGGATAATTCATTTTAATTAATTAATTAATCCAATTAGTTTCACTGTCATCTAAAATATAAGTACGACTAGTTCAGTTACCTAAATCTTAACAAATTTTATTTGAAAAAACAGTCTCATTATCTAGCTTTTCTGGTTGACAATCATTAGTTTTGGGTGCAACCTAAAATTCCCTATGGAATTGACCATAACATAGTGAACCAAATAAATCATAGGCACCACTTTAAAAATCAACTTCTGGTCAATCAATGTAACTATCATGCATATGGAAATCATGATGTATCAGGAAAGTCCTTGATCTCTTTTTGTCCGAGCATCCTTTTGTATCTTTTTTTTCTGGAGTGTTACTACTAACAAACAAAACAACACGAAAAATTTTTCTTAATCATATTTAAAAATGTTAAGCAGTTCATAAAGAGAAAACTCATGGTTTATAGAATAAGCATAAAAAACCACTTTATAAGCACACATATAAGAAACCACTTCTTAACCACACATATGAGAAACCGCTTTATAACCACACATATAAGAAACCGCTTTATACTCATGAACATGTTAGCAGCAATGTATTTGAAACTCAACACGTGCCGCATAATAGTTTGTTTTACCTAATGTATCAATCAGAAACAATCAACTTGTAAAAACTTTAATAATTATACTCTATACTGAAAAATTTCAGCAAGAAAAGTTGGAGATTTAACACCTTTCAATTTTTCACGGTACTATAAGCGTGATAAAACAGCATTGCTTAAGTTAGAAAAGCTGAGCTTCGAAATGATCAGCAAGACAAAGTTTAAAAAATATATTGGTTTGCCAAACTGCTTTACCACGGCTAAACATTCTGATTTAAAGTTTTTCCAACTACATAGGTTTTATAAATATATATATTTTGCTTGAAGTTTTGGCTTAGTGTAGCAGGAGCATTCAAAGAACACCTTGTACTTTCTTCACTGTAACAATTGTTTGCCTTTTCGAATTGGGTTGTTGCAAAACAGAATAAGAGAAAGATAGATATTGAGAATCAAATGCAAGCTTTTGAGTGTAGTTTAAGAGTCGTTCATTAAAATATTCCAGGACTAAATTTGTTTAATCTATGGCCTTTTTACCCAAACTTACCAGTTGGAAATGAATATGGATAAACTAGTTCTTCACAAAAATCATCAGAGATTTAAGATACTAGGCTTTTTCGTTCACCAGGAGCAATGTTGATGCATTCATTACCATTTTTATAGATATTAGGGGTGTATATAGGATTGTCATTACTAATTCTTATGGATATTAGGGGTGAACATAGGATTGTCATTACTGTTTGTACAGTAATTAGGAGTGTGTATAGAATTGTCATTACTGTTTGAATGGATATTAGGTGTGTATTTAAAATTGTAATTCCTATTTTTATTGATATTAGGAGTGTATATAGGATTGTCATTACTAATTCTTATGGATATTAGGGGTGAACATAGGATTGTCATTACTGTTTGTACAGTAATTAGGAGTTTATATAGAATTGTCATTACTGTTTGAATGGATATTAGGTGCGTATATAAGATTGTAATCCCTATTTTTATTGATATTAGGAGTGTATATAGGATTTTTTGAAATTAGACAAGTTTCATTAACACCTACTCTGATATTATCAATTGGATTTTCAGTTCCTTCTAACTCGTTACCATTTTTGGTATCAATCTGTTCAATTTAAATAGGAATAGAAGCATTGATCGACTCGAGCATTATATATGACATAGAACAACCTAAGTTACCAGAGAACAAGGTTAAATTTGTTGTTATATTTTCAGTATTTATGATAACATCATGATATAAATTATTATTTAATTTTAAATATTAAATATAAATTTAGTAGTATAATTTTTTTTTAATTAAATTTTAAATTTATTATATAAGAATGTCAGTTAGAATTTGTGGGCTGATCGGTTCAAAAAATACGCAAATATTACTGTAGATAATTTAATAAATGCCGTATGTAAGTCATTACCATAGATTAAAAAGAGCAATGGACCTAATATGGTTCTTTGAATAACCCCACATATGATACCACAAAAACTCTGTCATAAAAATTGCATTGTTTTCTGTTTGCTAGATAACTTTTTATCCATTTATGTATTGTTCTCCTGATACCGTATGATTCAAATTTTTTAAATAAAATGATATGATTTACAGTATCGAATGGTTTTAATAGATCAATAAAAAATCCTAGCGTCATTTCCTTCTTAGAAAAAGCATTAGTTATTTCATTTACAAGTTGCTTGCATTTTTGCATGTTCAGTGGATGTATTTTCTTGGAATCCAAACTGTTTTTTGAAAAATAAACCTTTTTCGTTTAAGAAAGAGAAAATTCTATTGTAGATAATTCCTTCGGGAATTTTAGAGAACATTGAAAGAAGTGATAGAGGTTTATAGTACCTACGAACGAAGTATCACCAGAATTAAAATCGGGGGTAACTTTTGCTGTTTTTAGACAGTCAGGAAACACTTCCTTGCTTATCAAGTCTTTACAAGTTTTAAAAAAAGGGATTTTGATTTTCGTCATATAAATCAATGATTATATTGCCATTTGTTTCTTTACAGTAATTTAAACGCTGTTTCAAACTCCATCAAAAATATGTTCGGAGTCTTTAATAAATAAAATCTTGATTTCTTGTTAAATAATATTCCATTTGCTATATTGCTTCCAATATTTTTCAAAAAACTCATTAAATTCTGTCTCTATTTCTCTCCTGTCATAGATATTCCATTTTTTTGTTCCATCTTTTTTTTTTTTTTTTTTTTTTAACTAATGTATAGTTTCTGTTTTTTTTTTGAAGATTTTCTCAAACCTTTTGTCATCCATGTTGACATTATGTCTTTACTTTTAGCAATCACATTTTTTAACGGGAATTTTAAATCAAAGAAGGTAGAAAGTTTATCTGAAAAATTGTTAAAAGTACTGTTGGTACCTGCCCGGCAGTCAAGAGCACCTCAGCCTGCCTTTTTTGAGATCAGTCCTGTGGTATGCGTATTAGCTTAATTAAAATGTCTTCGAAAAACCTCTAATTTTAATTATATTTATATTAAAAGAAAAACAAATAGAAAAGTGGTCAGAAATTGAAGATTTTGTTATGCCTTTTTTTAGAGATGTGTCAAAATAAGAATTCGTTAGTATATTGTAAATCAGAGGTGCTGTTGTTTTTGCTACAAGCATTGGATGTAATTAAACATTTTCTTGAATTATTGTTTTAGTGTATTGAAAGAAGACATTACAATTGCCTGCAATAAAAAACGTTTTTCTTTTTCATACATAGCGTATTATTATTATTCCGAACTTTTTGTTATGTCCAACATGCATTTGTCGTAGTCAATTATATTTACAGTTCTTTCATGAAGAAATAAAAGTCTGTCTGTTTGTGTTTTAGCGAAATTTAGCTGAACGGTCTCATTAAGATGAAGTGATGGGACAACTATCAGGGTGTAAATATTTACTGTTGCTTTCAAGGTCAAGTTCATTCTCAAAGAATATAAAAGACGGAGTCGTGAAGCAACTTCCTTGCACACTATGTTAAAATTACCGTTAAGCAGAAGTTTTGCAACAACAGTTGTCCCCGAACACCTATACACTTTTGTTGAGAAGATGGACACATTTCTTAAGTTAAGGCTAAGTTGTTCACATTTTCTTGAAAGTACCTACTCTGTTTTCCATTTTATTTAAATTTCTCAATAGCTCGTTGTCGTAGAAGAATTCTGAGATGAACTGTAAATCTTTATTTAAAGAATTTTCATCGTCAGCAAATTTATTACTTCAGTATTTTTAAGACTATAAAATATATAAAATTTTTGAAAAAGATTACAAATAACAGCGGGCTTAATATTGAGCCCTGTAGTACATCGCAGAATACTGGTTGCTCTCGTTTTCGCATCTGACTTACTAATAACGCTGAAAAAGATAATCGTGAAAAACCAATTTAGCTCCACGCCATGAATTCCATAGGACGGTAATTTTTTCAAAAGATCTCCACGGCTAATCATATCGAAAACGTCGCTACCAGGTTATTTAATGAAAAAATCTCATATCCTGAATTATTCATCATATGCACCGAAATTATTATCACGAGAAGGGTTGCAAGTCGGTAGATAAGGCCTATTTTACAATGGTTGTTTCTGGAAATAAAAATTTCTTTAAAAAAAAACCTTTACACGTAGCCCCCTATCAGGGCGAAACTTGTTAGTGCCTTAGTGCCATTTATTTTCGAAGAATTTGTTTATATTGAGAAAAATTTAATAAAGGAAGCTAAAATCCAAATAATAGGAGGGGGTTTAGAAATCCAAGGTAGTCACAATTTGCTCACGAAGTTCAAAATCCAAGGGTGTATACTATTAGGAGTAATCAATGCGATCATTACAATATACTGCGCAACACTGTGTTTTATAAGCAAACAACCATAAAGTCATATGAATAATTTCTACAAATAATGAAATACATAAAGCCGACATGAAAGCTGTATTATCTATATCTATAGTCTGAACCTATATGCCTCTAACAACCACACAAGAGTTTAAAACCGATTGTTACTTGTTTACTATACTCTTTACTTGACTTGGTATGCCGTTAAAACAGTAAAAGAAAAAAAATACCGGTTGATCTCTTATTCATAACACTCTTTTGTAAGCCTTTAAAACTGTACAAGAAACGATGACCGGTTAATTTTCGTTTGCTATACTCTTTTCTTTGGATTCGACTATAATTTTCTGGCCTGATAAAATGTATTCCTTACGTATAATTTTAGAATAATCTACAAATACCTTTTAATTACTTATTATTATTAATATTGTCATTAGTAGTGTTATTGTTATTATTTTGGAAATAGAGATGCTGAGACAAACTTCAAGAGGAAACTTTGTTCAATTTTTACCTCAAAAATAAAGCAAAAACAATAAAAGCAAACAAAATAAGTTTACTGAAACAATAATTCTCATAATATTCTTTTTATTCATTGTTATAATGGCTTTTAATGTCCCAGTGATAAGTCTAGTTCTCCTCCTCGCTATATTAAGTATCAAGCTTATGATCTCTATCAGGAGCAGCCATAGTTAGGTATGTACACACTACTTGGTAACAACACCATTAAACCTGATATACCTTCCACATTCCATGCTCTGAGAATAGCATTGAAATTCCCACCTCAGAAGAAACTTTAATTGAATGCCTGCGAGATCTCTCTTTTTATCTTTTCTTGAATTTTCTTTTCATATAAATTGTCGTAACGTTTGTTGAATTCATTGAAAAATTTGTATGAAAAAAGTCATAAATGTAAAAGAATTTTTTTTCATCTTTATGAAAGGAAGCTACCACTGATCGGAATAAATCAGCAAATTGACTGACAGCCTTTCAAAACTTTAATGCGTCAGTAAAGCCTGCATAATTAATTCAATATAATCGATTGATTGATGGCAGTACACATTCAATATTTGATGATTAAAAATACTTATTGGCACCCTTTAATTTTGATTTGACATTTTTAAAACTTTGTTTATAATAAATGTTTTTCAAAAATGATTACTCGATTATAAACGCCACTCTCATTTAAACATCTCTAAAATTTGTTTTTTATATATATATATTTTTTTTTTTTTTTTGGAAATTGAAATTTTTTTGTTATTATTTTAAATTATTTTCTAAATAAGTGGTATATCAATAAATAGGATATTTATAACTATTGGTACAACTGTAATAAATAACTTTTAATCAACAAAATTTGAAGTTCGAATAAGGCAAGACGCAGGAGTTTGGTCAGCATAAATCACCAAAATTCTTCGCAGTGATTTTTCTTATGCGGAATCTTTTTTCTCTAGTTCTTCACCTGATTTCTTGGCTATTTTTAAGCTAATTCTTGATCCTTCCATAAATCCGTCTAACTTTATTGCAGCTGGTTACCTTCCTAACAGTCACAACGACTCGTATTTACACATACATGGCCTTGGCACGACAACCTGCCTTTAGGTTGATAAATTGTGCATTTGTTTACTTCTGTCTCTTTACCAGTTGACCAATTTTCTAATTCTCCTTCTACACAGTCCTGTAGTGCAATCAGCTCCATATCTGTAAAAAAAAATTAACAAAGTTCTCATAATTCACCCATCTCTTATCTTTTTTGTTTTTGGAGACTTCAACATTCACCACACTGACTGGCTGCCTTTCTCTAAAACTGTCAGTCTTTCTGATATTAACACTTACAATATTACGATACTTCGCCACGTCTCAGCTATTAACTCATTTCTCACACTCGTTTTCCTGATTGTGACAACTATGTACCTTGTCTACTTGACCCTTTTCATTAATCGAATCCTGGTATCTGCAAGCTATTTTATTAAAGCAATTATCCAAATATTCAGGACTGGTCTCAAAAAGCTAGACTGGGGTCTTTGACTGCTGGTCAGGTACCAAAAGTACGTTGAACAGTTTTTCAGACAAACTTTTTACCTTCTTTGATTTATATTTTCCATTAACAAAAGTTATTGCTAAAAGTATAGACATAATGTCAACATGGATGACAAAAGGTTTGAGAAAATCTTCGAAAAAAAAAAACAAACGGAAACCATATATTAGTTATTAGTTAAATACCACTGGAAAATTAAAGGTAAAAAAAAAAAAAAAGACAAAAAATGGAAATATTTATGACAGAAGAGAAATAGAGGAATTTGTATTCCAAAAGAATAAATTCATTGAGCAAGCAGTAATGCAACTTGAAATAAATGAAATTCTTTTGCTAAGAACGAAATGACGCAAAGAGTTTTTATTGATTTATTAAAAGAATTCAACACTGGTAAATCATTCTATTTTACTAAAAAAAACTTACGGTATCATACGGTATTAGGAAAACCACGTCAATGGATAAAAGGTTAATAGCAAGCAGAAAACAATACATATGTTATGATAAAGGTTAGATCCATTGCTCTTTTTAATCTATGTAAATGATTTACGTACCTCTTCTTCTAAATTATCAGCAGTAATGTTTACTGACGACACAAATTTCTTTATATCTAAAAAAAGTTTTGAAAACTTATTCGCAAAAATGAATAATGAGCTGAATATTATTTCTACCTGGCTTAAGGCAAAAAAACTATCCTTAATTGTTCAAAAAACAAAGTTTACTCTTTAAATAAAAATTTAATCACAAAGCATTTACCGATATTAAACTTAGATAAGGTAATTATTAAAAGATCTTGCATAACAAAATTTCCTTGCATATTTTTTTACAAAAAGATAAATGGAAAAACTCAAATTGCAAAACCCTCCAAAATTTCGAAGAGCATTGGGATCTTATATAAAGCAAGATCTATTTTAAATAATTTACTATTAAAACAGCTTTGTTCGGCATTTTACAAAGTTGTTTAGATTTTGATTTTAAATTATTCTTTCAAAAGTTTAAAATCATATTTTGTGTTAATAAAAACAAACAAAAAAAAAACAAAAAAAAAAAAAAAAACGAGGTTTCCATGCTTTGACTGAAATTATAAATTTAGGTAAAAAAACAATTTAAAAACTTTTTTTTTAGATATATTTTATTGAAAGAAAATTTACCGAACCAGCAATGACTGCAAAAGATTTTTTGAGGTGGTTAAATGCTCTTACCTATAACATGTCCATGAATAGTTGCAAATTTTATCGATTCTTTAAATCCTTCTAAAACTACCAGCCCAGATGAAATTCCTGTGGTTTTATTACCGAAAGTGCTTGTGCTTTCCAGAACTCTCTCAGAATTTCTGCAGGTTGCTTAAGAAATGTGTCGCTGAATCCTGTTTTCCCCCTTGCTGGAAGTTGGCATCTGTTGTCCAAGCTTTAAAAATTTCTTGAGAGCGCTCTCATCCTTGTAATTTCCGCCCTACCAGTCTCCTCTCAAATATAAGTAAGGTCTTTGAATCAATGATTAACTCATGCGTTACTCGTAACTTAGAGTCTCCTAATATGCTTTTTGATCATCATTATGATTTTCGTTCTGGTAGGTCCAATGCTGATGCTTTTAATGTCATCTGTAAAAGTGTCAATCAATCTCTTGGTACTAGTAGTCAAACCAAGGCGATTGCAATCGAGATCTCTAAGGCATTTGACAAGATGTGACATAGTAGACACCTTCATAAGATAAAGTTGTATGGCATTTTAAATATCATTAAGTCCTTTAAGACAGGGAAGGCAAGGTAGTCTTTGATGACCACTCTCCGAACTGTTACCCTATAAACGCTTGTCTCTCAAGGTTCCATTTTTGGACTTACTCTTTTTCTAATCTTCATTACTTATTTTTCTGATAGTATTTCTTCGACAGCTTGCTGAAAATGACGTAGATGATACTTCTTGTACTCATCCCTATGGAAAACGCACAATGCTTTTGATAAGTTTGTCATGCCGGCTGAATTGAAAGATGATTTTTGCACTGTTCTATCTTTTGCTTTTATTTGCCCTAATAAATGGTAGTGGGTTCATCGAATACATGCAGATGCGATTTTTAGGCTTAACATTCACAATTAATTTCTCTGGTGATTTTTACATTGAACTCAATGAAAAATCTGCTGCAATGAAAGTTGGATCCTTTCCTGGGTGTGGCACTTTCTTGCGCCTGTGAGTGTGCTTTATACATATAAGGGTGCCACTCGACTAGTGAACTGAGTATTACTACCATCTTTGAGTCAGAACCTTTATAATAAATATTATAATATATCTGCATTTTTCTAAGCAAATTCAGAAACGTAAACCCAGACTTGTCGGTCCTGATCTTTGTTCAAATTTTCAGTCACTTTCCCACTGCAGAAATGTAGTTTTTTTTGTCATTGTTCTATAATTTTTTCCATTGGTACTGTTGTGATGATTTGAAAAAAACAATACCGCCACTAAAAAAATTCTTAAGGACTACAAGGTTTTCATCTGCTACTCATCCTTTTACGGTACAGTTTCCTAAATTTTGCAGAAAATTTTATTCATCAAGCTTCTTTCCACGCACTGCTCGTTGTGGTACCCTCACACCTCTTTTCTGTAACAACTTTGATGTCGACAATGATTTTTTCATCGCCACAAAGTTTTAAGCAATAAATTAAAACAATTATTTCTTACCAAACATTTTAAAAAGATTCATTTCCCATTCAATTTCTTGATTTTCACATATTTCGTTCTAAAAATACAAAATTCATTGACT
This sequence comes from Euphysa ruthae, assembly GCA_035046665.1. NCBI lineage: Eukaryota > Metazoa > Cnidaria > Hydrozoa > Anthoathecata > Corymorphidae > Euphysa > Euphysa ruthae. Next base: position 12,293 of record JAUZNK010008132.1, read on the forward strand.
TCTTTAAGATACCCAGAAATGAATTTTTCTGAGAATTTCAATTTCAATTAAATTTTATGCTAAATTCTTTTTATAAATTTCGTGCCGATGCGTTTTTTGTAAAAATTTTGGTGCATATTATACCTTCTTAGTGTATTATATACGTTAGCCGTAAATATTTCAATTTATAATATGTCAAACCCTTTAAGTCCTGTATAGCAGGTTTTCTACAAAAGGTTGGCTGGTTTAGTGCTGAAGCATGGGATATTTATGCATACGGAAAATGGCTATTGTTGCATAATTGGAACTGACCTTTACAAGTATGTTGTTGGGTCATCAAGGATATCAAGGTTAAACTAAACACCGAAATTTTGCTTTCAGAAAATTTCTGTCTTGCCTGAAATGTGGCTCAGAATTTCTTGCTTTTTATCCATTTTTGCGAAGCTTAAAACACGTGTTAAGTGTTTAAATTAGAAAAGCACAGCCGAGGTTTTTAATGGTGTATGTTTTATACTTTATGTTTTCAAATGGATAAAATAACTTGTTTACTTTGTTTGTAGCAGATGTGTTACTATGGGCTATTTTGCACACATGAATATTTTTTGTTTGTATTCATTTTTAGATGTATAAAAGCAAAAATTATAACGTAGAAGTGACTCTCACTTATTTTTTTTGATGGAGAGAGTGACTTTGAGGGCTTAAGTAATTCAGATTCTGATTATGAACCCAATGAAGCTTCCAAGCCTGATGATGATGATGATTCTATAGCTTAAAAAAAGTTTAGATGTTGTTCATACCGCACCTGTACATCAGCAGATTGTTAATGCAGATCATAAAAATAGTGAAAGTAGTGATGATTAGAAGCCTATGACTATTGCGGTGAACAAAAACGAGCCAGTAGCATTGAAACAAACGATTTTGAAAAAAAAACGAGTTGAATGCTGTTGGCTATACAACATTTCACGAGTTACCACCGCAACCCACACCAGATGAAAAAACTACTCCTTATTAATAATTCGAAAAGTTTATCACGGATGAGCTTCTTGACATGGTCACAGAGCGAACCAATTTGTACAGTAATGAATCCACTGGTCCAAGTATTTTACATTGAGACTTGTTCAAGTGCCAATGGTTAGTTTGTATTGGGAAACCTACATGGGCTATGATGGTATTAGCTCCATTTGTTGACAGCTTTAATGTCACACAAGAAATTAAGGACAATGACCGTGTTTGGAAGGTCCGCACTTCGATTACCAAATTATATGATATTTTTTTGAAAGTGTCACCAGAGGAACTCAATAAAGTAAATGAAATCGTTATTGTTTTTAAAGAACAGCCCTTATTGAGATAATACCGACCTAATAAACCAAAAAACGGGGATTCAAATTTTGGAGTAAAATATATATACAAATTCAAATTCGATCGCAATTTGTTGGTATGACAATCAAGCTGTTAACTTAGTGCATGTTGGAATTGAATCAGTTCATACTGTTAAACGATATGACAAAAAAGAAAAAAAGTATGTCCGAGTCAAGCAACTCCATATTATTCAAAAATACAAAAAGAATACGGGTGATAAGTTCTAAGTTGGATATGACGTGTTCAATTACCAAATTAAACTCAAAATGTCATCGATGGCACATTTGTGCACATAAAACAGTTATACCATTAGTAAATGTCTAGTTTCTGTACCGATATAATTTTAAGCTGATTTATCCAAAGGCCCTAAAAAAAGTTTCAAGCCCGGTTGTAGTAAGCCAACTACAGACTGAAAAATATATGGTTGGTCAACGATCGCTTGACACATTGAAACCACCACCTGCGGAAAGCGCTTCCACTGTCCAAAGCAACCCATCAAAAGATGTAAGACTAAGCAAGGTTAATCATTTACCAGCATAAAATGTGATTTTTTAAGAGAAAATTATGATTTTTTTGCATTTCTCAAACCAAAGCTTTATTTCAAACAGAAAATTAGAATTTGTCATTAGAATTAACTTAAAGTGGGATCTAAAAGGTTGAAGTAAAGTAAAATTGTATGACCAAAAATGTTATTTTATTATTTATGGAAAAGCTATAAACGGACAGGTGTAGAGTTTAAAACATGGAATAACTTAGGATCTGGTATAAAGATGTATAAAAAGGAATCTGAGGAGTAAGTCAGAGAATTTTTAAGGATGTGTGAATAGAGATTTTTGGGATGTGGGAAGCGGGATATTCAGGATGTGGAAAGTGATCTAAAAAATGGATTTTTCAAACCATCCAAACTAAAATCATGTAAATAGCTGAACCAGTTTTTAGGTCCAAAAACTGGAAATCGAAGCTTTTTGATTTTTAACGTTAAATAAAGTCTTCTGCTATTGAAATTAAATCTCCCTTTAATAGACTGATAAATACCTATTATGTTGGAAAAAATGTTTTGGTTACTTTGTTCAAGAATCTTTGATAAACATAATAATAAAAACGAAATTTTATAATAAATTGTAAACACAACTATTTTAATCATAAACACTCTGAAAATATTTAAATGTCATGTTTTAATGGGTATAATGAAAAATGCAACTGATATCGATTGAAACATTTACTTTCTTATGTTTCGTTTTCCCGAGTCCATTTTGACATTCACCACGAAGTATGTTCATCGGGAAATTTTTTGGTATCTTAAAATCGTCTATAGCAATTTTTCTTTGAATTTTGAAATTTTTTTCTTCTGAAAGAAAGATAACAATATTAAAAAAAAAAAAAAATCGAAACCTAAAGTGCATTTTTTCCTTTAGAATCCATTTTGAGTTTTGTGTTTTGCTTCACAATTTATATACTTTGAAAAATTGCGAATTTTTTTTTTAATTTCATGGAATATTTTGTTAATCCATAAAGTTACTCTAAAAACAAAATTCTGTTAGCAAATTCCGTTAGGCGTCCTATATTCAACAATTATGAACTTAAATCATATATTTGTCATATCACGAGTCAAACCATATTTGTCATGCATCAAAAATATGATCTCATCTGATAACAAGGTATATTTGATTATGGTATTTTGGGATTTAACTTTAGTTTCTGATTAAAATATTGCTTTAATTGTTACACCGCCCAACTATGTAATTGGCCACTTATTACGAGTTAAACAGTGTATAAAAGCTTCTTTCACAAAAAACAGATATCATTCGATCAATTGTCGTTATCATGAAAACGATATTGATTTTTTCTTTGTTTGTTTTTGCTTCAGGAAGATTTTCCGATGAATTGTTTAAAGAAATAGATGAAAGTTATGACGATTATATTGAAGAAAAAGTTCGTGAAAAGATAGAACAAAGATTTGAGGATCCTGCTCCCACACAACCATGGAATGACGAGATGTGTACAGGAGCAGGAGTGGAATGTGTCCCATACTGTGCTGAATGTTGGACAGGTGGATGGTGTATCAAAGTCAATGGTGTTGTTACCAAACAGTGTATATGTAACTATGGGCGGACTGGGCGCAGCGCATATTACAAACCTGATACTGACAATGCTGCATGGGGAAGGAACAGAATTATTGCAAGGGATTGTTTAACACCGTGTCATTACACCCATGACGTTAGGTAAATATTTTATATTTTTATAGTAGTTAATATTAATAAATAATTAATAATTAGTTAACAAAAACAAGAATGTTTAACAAGTTTTTCAGGTATAATAAAGATGCATTTAAATCAATAAATATATATATATATATATATATATATATATATAAATTATTTAATAAACTTTTGTCAATTGCATCATATAGAATTAAGTTAATGGAGTTAATAAATAAATAAAGCCAATAAATAATGTAATTTATAGGTGTGTTTATATTTATATATATTTATAACGAAAAGTTTCCTTTATTACAGTTAAAAATAAAAAGCTTGGTTTATCTTTATCATAAATTCATATAATCTGTCCTCTGAATATTATACCACATAACTTGCTATCCATAAAGTTTTGCTCTAAATTCACAGTCAAAGATGAATTTATCCATTTCATTCATAAATTTATATGACCAAACATCAGTTGTGTCAAGGCCGTATTTTAATCGGAGTAATTTGCAGTTTTGAATACTAAACTTCGCTTTTAGCCGTGTGTTTTAATGAAGAAATTTCTATTCAAAATACAAAAATTTCGAAGCTTCGGAAAGCTACGTTTACTTACAATACTACACTCAATTTTGCTGGTAACATGGCGTATTTGTCATTGCGCATGCTCAATTTAAAGGAAAGTCGTCATTGTCTTCCAGTCGCGACTGCAAAACACCGTTAGCATCCTTCCACCTTTTTTTATTGTCTCATTAGCTGATACGAAAATAAAAGTGTGGTCAGTGAATTTTAGATTTACTGATGAATAGAGTTTCTAATGAAATACACCGATTTTTATAAACCTAAACATTGATTGAATTTTAAAATTCTCGATTTAAAAATAGTGGTAATAGGATCTAACTGTATTTTTAAAAAGACTCTAGCTGATTAACTCTGCATATTTGCTAAAAAAAGCCTAAATTCTTGACATCAAGAATGACTAAATCATAACCATTTGTAGATATCGGTGTTTTTGTGAAATTTCCAGATGAAATGAAGCGAAAGAGACCGGATAAGCAGCTTTAGTTGGGCACCAAAATAAATCAATTTAAATTTTATTTTTATTCGAAACTATTACATATTTAATTAGTGAGCTTTTCTTTTGACTACTGACTATATCATGCTGGTTGGGTAAAATCTAATTAAACCATACATTAAGAAGCATATAAAAGCTGCCTTCTAAAAATATAGAGAGAATTAGCTGATAAATTACGGCCAAGAAAATAAAAGCAACAGTAGTTTTTGCAATATTTATGTTTGCGTCTGCAAGATGAGGGTTATGAGGATCATATCGAAGAAAAATTCTAAAATTCAAAGAAAGACTAGGCGATCCCATCCTGCCGCAACCATGAAAATAAGAGATGTGTACAGCAACGGGAGTTTAGTGTGTACCGCATTTTAGCACATGTTTCCCAGGGAGATGGTGTATAAAGATTGATAACGGTAAAACCGATCAGTGTTTATTACAAAATTGGTATTGACAACACTAAATAGGAAAAGAACAGAGTTGTTGCAAGGAGTTGTTTACCACCGTGTCTTCACACCCTGACGTGCTATTTATTTTAGAAATATCTATTTAATTCAATCAACAAAAAGTTAGAATGAGTTTGGTAAAAAACTTGATTTCTATCCCTGACGCGAAACGGTCTTTAAAATTTTGACTTACTAAGTGTTTATGTTTTAGGAATAAAAGTTGCGCAAGTAAAATCCACCCTCATCCCCCGAAACCACCTACATGTATACCTAAGGTGTGTGAGGCCACTCGTGGAAAATGTGTTGATGGGAAGTGTAAATGTTGTCGAGGATGGTCTGGCGATCATGATGCAAAATACCACGAAGACCACTATTATGTCACTAATCCAAAGTACGGTTGTAACAAAGAGTGCCCTTATTTGGGTTGGGGAATAAAGTAAGTAATATATTTTTCGGAAACCTCACCTGCTTGTTATTCTAGTATTAATTTATCGTATTTCGAATTTTTTAATTGTACACTAATTAAGTACAACTTTGATTTAAAACTGAAAATGAGGAGTGGAGAAGATTTTATTTCATGTCATGATTTTCATAAGAAATTTTTAAGCAATATTTAAACCTTCCCGTTATATATAAAACTTGTTTTTCTTTGAATCATTCTATCAACACTTAAGTCAGTTTCAAGGAAATTATTTTGCTTGGGAAAGTATTTTTGAAGGTAAATTTTAAACAGAAACAATGACAAACTTAGATCAATACTTGTATATCTAAACCAGAAATTGTGATAAAAATGTTTTATAAATGCCATTTATGTTACTACGATATACTTTATTGCTTTTTTTTATTTTTATGTTTTGTTAGCAGGTTTTTTTTTTTAACCATTTGTGTGTTTTTAAAACCATTCTTCGTCAGCTATTTTATTTTAATAGAAATGAACATTGTAAACCAGGCCCAACTCCACCTGCTTGCAACCCTTCTTGTGGTAAAAATGGTGGTAAATGTGATGAATCTACTGGGAGATGTCATTGTTGTGAAGGATGGACTGGTAAAGATGCGAAGTATGAAAAAGACGGAACTATTTCTACTGCTGGATACTGCGATGCCTACTGTCAATATACCATTAAAAAGAAGTAAGCAAAGTTTAAAAGCATGGAATTTTATTCTTTAAAGATTTTTAATGCCGTAAATATTAAGTCAGAATCGCATACGATAGAAAAACTTACAGATCATAATTTTTAAACAGTATAAAATTATCTGACGTCATTACTTTTCGATGTATTAAAAATTTTTTTTTTTGCTTTGATGTTTTTACTGGAAATACTAATTGAAAAAAATTTTTTTTTGGTAGATTAGTGACAGTTATTTTTTCTGGCAGTCTTTCTTTCCTGAGAAATTATTTTAAGAAAATCCATTATAAAAGATATAAAAGCATATTTTTTGTCAATAGTTGGGCACCTTTTTGATTTAATCCTCTGTGACCAGAATCTTGACCCATCGAACTAAAAAACTAAATCAAGTAATTTTTTTTTTTTTTTAAGAAAATGCAATAGTAAAAAGATCAGTCCTTTTTTTGTAAAATTTATACCGTTTCAAACGAAGTTAAATACCTCCGTGACAATTTTTTCCAAGCTCGCCTACTTTTCATCCTCGAACCACATTACGTCCATAATTTGAAATTAATTTTTATTTTTTAGAAACCTCTTGTGCATAAACCCCGACTACATCGAAAGAATCACTATACGTATAAAGTAATCAAATACATGGAATATGTATCAAAAAATATTTTATAGAATATGTACGTGAACTTTGGAGTTTGTAATGTGTTTATTAGGTTTAAAACTTTATATAAGTCCGAAATTATTAGTAAAAATAAATCAAGCTGTGAAACCACAACCTTTGTCTCTTTCGTTCACCAACATATTCACAGTAATTTTTCTCACGTGGAATCTTCCTCACCTGACATCATGGCAATTAGTGAAAAAAATCTTGACCCTACCATAAGTTCCACTGACTGTATTGTACCAGGTTACCTTCCTATCAATTACAAGGAATCGTGTTTTCATTTGCACACATGTATAGCCATGACAATACCAACCCTAAATTAACGCTAGTAGTAAGTTTTGATATTAAAATCAAAACACTACAGCATTTCTATAAATCGGGCATTATTATCGCATAGATTAAATGCCTGTTTTACAGATATTTTTCAGAAAAATTTAATTCGTATAAACCAGAAATAATGAAGCAAGATTACTTACATGACCTAAAATTATAGATATTATAATCATTAGACATAACGTTTGGATTAGAAGAACAAATTCTATTTATGTCATAGGAAGTTATTCTAAACAGACACAAGATACAAGGGCACTAGAGTTTCGAAAGAAATTGTTTAATTTGGGATCGCACACCTAAATGAAAACCTGCACGAGCACACGCCTTAGGAAAATAGAGGAATTTTGACGTTCGATGACTGCGCATGTGCCATATTTGTTATGACCAGGTCTGAGTTTACGTTTAAAAAAATCTTGCTTTAACGGATTTAAAATCTATACTCTCAAAGAGTCAGTTTATGTGCGAGGGAGCGTGTTAAGAAGAGAGCAAAAACGTATTTTTTATATAATATTTTGATAAGCCCACATGTGAAAGAATGCACGATTTAGTAGATACTTATTTATGCTCTCTGCCAGGGTGTTTATTTTCTTTTGAACAGATTCTGCAAAAATATTACATGCTCAACGTGTGTGAGTCATTTTGTTTTTCATAATTGAATAGTATAATAAAGTTGATAATCGATCGAAGTATAAAAATTATTTAAAATTTTTAAATACTTACTTGATTAATGGATTACAAAAATATATATTTTAAAATAATAAATAACGAATTAGTCTGCCGATCAAGATGATCAAGATTCCGATCGGATGCTGCATATACAAGATGTTTGAATGCTAAACTATCAGTAAACTGAAGTCTCAGGTTAGCCTGATTAGCAAAAAAATTGGGGGTGCTTACAGCACGCCCCTTATCCCCCCAGCTGCATCGTTCGCTTTCAGGCGAAGGCTCACATGACCCGGCAGTCAAAATAACAACAACTCTTTCCTTCCTTGCCTAGTCAATATTGGCACAGTTAATATCCATTGCGCTGTACGTATGGTTCATTGAAACGTTGTTAACTGGCATTGATATTAATCCTAACTATACCTGCTATTATTATTTATATTATATTAATTACTTATATTTTTATATCAATTATTATCATTTTTGATGTCATAAATCATTCAAAATGTATAACATAATAGATAAGAGTTACTTTAAATTTACGAAACAATGCAATGTTACATGGAATACTTATAATCTCATACTCGCGTATAGCTAGTAAAAACCATCCATATTATTATGAAACGTCTTGGAGAATAACATAGCTGATAAAAAGATGCAACTAAAAAACTAAAATGGAATCAAGATATGAAGTTACATTCCATTTAAAACAATAATACTAGAACTAAGTATGGTACAGCAAAAAAAAAATCAAAAAAATACAATATATCAAAAGTTTTATAGGGATGGGGTAGGGCAGAAAAGGAATTAGCGCCCTAGTGGAGTAGCATTTGGAAAATTTTCTTTACTGAGCTTGTTCCAATTAAAAATTGATCTATAAAATAAAGAATCAGATCCAAAAAGTGCAATAAAGACTCTAGGAATTGCGAGTCAGTCGAGAATTATGGATTTCATCACTTTTAATATAGAAGCTATGGAATACATCTGGATTTTATTTACTCAATGAATCAAATACGAGCATGATATTTTGAACGAGTACGTAGTTATCAAGAAGCAAAACTTGAAGATTCTTATGATGAATATTGACTGGGTCATTATGAGCTTTGAAAGACTTAAGCCATTTATGATTCAGATCTCTCACTCCTTACCTAGGAAGTTTATTAAGCCAAACTGGAGATCAAAGATGAGACTATGACTTTCTTAAAAAAATATAAAGTTTATATTCCTTACAATTCATTCAATAGTTTTAATGATATTTGATAACAAAGAGATTGGCTTATAATACCAAAATTTTATCTCTTTTTGAAAAATTGGAATAACTCACCGAGCTTAAAACTTAAAGTGAATATTCCATTAGAGAAATACATACTAATAAAACCAGCCAAATGTGCAGAAAGTATTAATTTACATTTTTTGAGCAGAATTGTAGGGATGCTATTCGGACCACAACTTTTTTGATTTTTCAGAGTTTTTATATAGTCGTAAACCTCTCCAATATGTCACAGGATTTAGATTAAAAGAACTGTCAGCAAAGATTTTTTATTTTTAATATTTTTAAAATAGCAGGGAAATCTCGTGGGAGACCTACGTTGTTAAAGAAGATAAAACGCGCAGGAATTCAACCCTGCTGATTGTTAAACACCAAGACTTGTCCCCCTCTTCATTTAATACTTGTTTCAACTCTCAGATAGAGAGAGAGAGAGAGAGAATGTTATATTTAACGTGGGGAATCAAAAAATTGCCGAGACAATATTTCCAGATGCGCCCACGTGGCGGGTTTTGGAGTACTTAGAATGCCCATTTGCGTCTACGAAATTCGCTCAACCTAACAACCCGACCAATTTGAGTTAGCGTTGTATTACGCAATGAGTTTTTGCTCAGAAACTCAGAGATAACATGGAAATAAATCTCCGCCAGAGGTGGGAGTCGAACATGCAACCTTTCGCTCCGGAGTCAAACGTCCTACCACTTTGCCAACTCTGCTTTATTATTATTTATTTATTGTTATTAAATTATTATTATTAAATATTAATATAAATTATTATCATTATTATTAAATTTCCCAAATTTAACATTAAATTTTTAAGCCTACAAAAGATTGAAAGAACTTGTTACAAACTTGATGATGAGTAAAAAAAATTATCTGGATTTTTTCTGTTTGAGTACTGGTTGTTTACAGACTGGTTCCTTAATAAAAAAAAGTGTAATTATTTTAGTCTCCAAATTTTCATTCACTGGAAGAAATGACTGCGCTGCGACGCACTTATTGCAGAGTTGTTTTTTAAGGTACACTAAAGTAAGTAAAATAATATTTACTTAAACTGGAATATTAAAAAAAATAGCTATTTCATTCAAAAATTCAAAAATGTTAAGAATGAACTAATTAATAAACTTGTGCTACAAAAATTAACTAATCACTCCACGAAAAAATCTGTAATCTAGAATCAATATTTAGCGATCTAATATAAATTTGAAGATGAAACAAAAGTGTAGAAAAATATCTCAAATAAAGAATTAAGGTATCCTTTTTCACTTTATTTCCAAATTGACTTTTACTTTGTTAAAAAAACGAAAAAAAAAAACTATTGATAAAAGTTTTCTTTGAAAGCTATTTTTTAAATTGTAACAAAAACTTTTTTTGTGATGTTTAAATAAAAATAAAAAATTTCTCTGTAGTTAAGTTAACTGCAGTTGTAATTTCCAAATAAATCAAATTAATTTCTTAAATTATACAATTATACTCATTAATTATATGTTGAAAATTAAATTTTCTGTTAAAATAATCAAATACATTAATTTCTGTAACACCTGTTACAGACAATCTATGAATAGAATTATTTAGAGGATTGTGAAGATTAATTAAAAGATTTGGTTGGCTATTTTGCTTTAATTTCGGTTTTGTCATTCTTATCAGCTAAAAGATTATGAAATATTGCTTTAATCTTTATCTTTAGGAAATAAGAATTTTATCACAATGAATCATGGCTTTCTCCATATGTTTTAACATCAAATAGTTATATTCAGGCATTTCCAGGAGACGAGGAGGTCAATAACCTGCGTCCATGCCCGCGCTCTCTTAAATCAATGTAACGTTGTTTCCGAGGTGGGTTTGAACCCACATCTCTAGGATCCGGAGACCAATGCCTTATCTGCTCGGCAAGACAGCCATAAAATTAATAAATCAGTTTAATAAAAATTCTATAAAATATGTTTGTTAAAAATTAATAAGCTAATGCTTGTTAGGCTACACATTCATTTAAACAATGTATAAAACCATAAAGAAATCCCAAATTATGAAAACAATAATTAAACATATTTCCAGTGCAATAAGTTTTATGGTTTACCATGATTCAAAATTCTTTTTCTTTTATTCATACTCTTGGCACAATACTAAAACAACTGAATCTTAATATCAGACGTCCTCCTATTATAGAGACAGTGTTTCATTCGATAGCTAGCGTCACACTAGACCTTAAAATTTTAATATTCAGAAATCGAAGTATACCATTAAGAAAATTAAAACAAAGTTAAAGGTTTTTAACTTTTGTTATTAATTTTTGTTAATTTATTGATTTAAAGAGAAAATGAAGGAAGCAATTTAGCCAGTGAACACCAAGCACTGGCTATTATTATCATTGCTATCATTGTCAGTAGTCAACCCTCAATTTAGCAATAAGGAGGGAGTTTGGATAGGGGTGTGTGCCCTTAGAGTTACCATTTGTGCTCGTGCACTGAAATATTAAAGTTTTATTGTTATGTAAATGTTAAAATCGAAAATTTTGTTTAAAAAAATCCATTAGGCTTATCTTAATTAAGTATATTTATATGTCTATTTTTTTTAGGTTTCAACATGACATCTGTCTTTAAATAATTTTTTCGTGGGCAATAATGCATAACAAAAACAAACAACACAGACCAAGACATATTATAAAACTTCAATAACGGCCGTATAACATTTGTAAACACGACTCTCTATATCAAAATTATCTAATTTCCAACTATGCCGATTATTAATTTGGGTAAAATTTCTATCCATAGACAAATCAGGATCAACTGCCTCAACTCTAATTTTTCTATCTGAAATCTTGACTTTTGCTGTCTTTATTTTTGAATAATCAAGTACAATAACCTTTTTTTTTATATATATTATTGTTATCAATTAAAACAATATCTGGCCTAGTTTCCATAGTGACCATTCGATTTATTAATGCTAGCCTTAATAGAAATTTCACGGTCATCAAACAGTGACTTTCCAGACAATTTTTCTACGCTGAAGTATTCGTATCGCTTTTTGTTGTTAACCAACACTCCCCCTTCAGTTTTATTTGAGCAAAATGTATTAAATATTGAACCGGTTATTTAATGGAAAAGTTTTTCATCAGTTTTTTAGGAAAAAGACAGGCTTAGTATATCTGTCGATGAATAGGATAGCTATTAACAGATATTAATTTCTGCACTTCATAAAGCGGGTTTTTTAGGGTTACTTTCACAACTGATTACAATTTCAATAAATAAATATATGCATATATATTTAAAAATATTTGTGTTTGTCAACTCAGGCATTTATAATTAATTATTAAAGCGATAAAACGCATGTCATGAGTTATAAAATTTTATTGAGCGATGTTTCAGGAGTCATGCTGCTCCTATCATCAGGCTA
>JAUZNK010008143.1:0-19012 GCA_035046665.1 Euphysa ruthae
CTCAAAAGGCTGCAAATTTTCAATTCCTCATAAAAAAAAAAAAAAAAAAAAGTTTTCCTTATTGTACAGAAGTAACAAAAATTACTCTTTCGATAAATTTTTTTTAAACAACTTGGTTTGTGGGGTACTTTCACCGAAAAAAATATCAACCGGCATTACTCAGTTTTTGAGGTGGTAACAACCTGTGCTTAGAATCGATCTGCATAAACTCTTTCATCAATAAATAATCTATATTGGTTTGTAGATATTTTTATCTATATTATTATAATTCTACACAATTTCACAATTGCATGTAAGCTTTTTTTTTAAATATATAACTGCGCTTATTAGAATTTTTACAGCAGCCTCAAACATTACTTCCGGATGTAAAATTTTTGATGGCATCCGTTTTGTTATTCCCTAGTGATAAATTCAGTGCTTAAACTGATGAAAATATTACAAGAGACTTTTCAGAAATAAAATGGTTTTTGATTTCTGCATCTTTGGGCAGAGTGAATACGACTCTCGTCCTTTTACCACTGCAGAATTGTGAAGTATTTTTAGATATTTATATTTATATCTATTCAACAGGAAATGTAAAACAGCTGTAATTTATTTTTCCATCAAAACTGCCTAAATATTCTAATTTGGTTATTATTTTATAAACTACTTAAAAAGCCGTTGGCATATGCATATATCCTTTACTGTAAAACTTCATTAGGATTAATCGTTTAAATAATGTTGAGTCGCTAAAAGTGTTAGCGAAACATTGTCCGATTAATATTTTGATAACTCGTCAGGTATATTACCTAAATTTCATTAAAAAGGTTTTATTTTACTATAAGTAAATATTAAACCAAATTTCAAGTCAATTGAATGTCGAAAAGTAGAAATAATATTGCTTGAAAAATAGCGTTTTGGTGCTGTCATCCTCTTTTTCAGAGCCTGCTTCTACTTTTGAATAAAACCCCATTGAATTGAAAATTTTGTTCTAGTTACAAAATCGGCTTTAACAGGCCTTTGTGAGGCTCTGGCTACCAATCAAATTTATATACAGTTTTGAAATTCCATTAGCGCTGCTATTAGCGGATTTTTGAGGGGCCACTAAAATCGTTTAGTTCGTTTAAGCGGTGCAACAAAATTAATTATTAGTTAAGATATGCATATCGAAAATGTAAAAAATTAAAAACTTTCTCCGCCCACTCTTCAGTCTAAAAAAATGTTGATAAAAACCAGGACTAATTTAAAAACATTTAAAAAAGCTAATTAAAAGCTGATTAATCTTCCTTTTTATTATAAAAAATATATATTTCCCGCGGCATGTCGCTGTGAGCTTAAAATAGAAACGAACTGAATTACCAATCACTCAAGAAAAAAAGCTTTTTAAAGTAGCTCTGATGTTTTTTTGATTTCGTTTGCAAGGCCCACTTATTGTAAATTTTTTTTTATAGTCGAATGTATGTATATAATAATAATAAAAAGTTTCACAGTGGATTGACAAAATAGGAACTATGAAAACAATATGAGAGCAGTTTTCAGCATATCTATATAAACAAGCATAGCGTAACATTTTTTTTTTATTGTAGTTATCAATGTGATATTGTTTTAATATACAACGTTCATTTATAAAACTACATGTCGAAGAGAATAAAATAAAAACTTGAAATATTTTTTTAAAACTTTATGGTTCTTTATAAAATATTGTTTTTACCTTGATGCTGATATAGGCGACTCAAGGAAATGAGAAAAGTCAAGAGATATTCATTCTTTTCTGAACTTTTTTTCCGAGATTTTAAGTGTTTAAATAGCACTTTACTATGATCCTCAAAGAAGAGTTATTTTTCATTCCAAAGATAAAGACAGTTTTAGTTGTTGTATTTACTCTTCATATGATAACAAAATCACCATTAGTGGCTTATGCAAATGTGCTATGTCCAGAGCTTTGTCTATGTTATAACAGAACGGTTAATTGTTCTAACAAAAGTCTAACAAAAGTTCCAGAAAACATTGCAAACAACACACTATTTTTGTAAGTTTTTATTTATTTTTGTTGTATATTTTATAAGACCTTAAGTGAAACAACATCAATATTTCTTAACAAAGTGGGTCTTTGATTTTTTTTTTTTTTTTAAATCAAAATTAGTATAATTTAAATTAAATTGTACCATTCTTGCTTTGTAAAATGTATAATTATTATTTTTTTATTGCTTCTTATTTTTCCGTAAAAGTAAAAAGATCGTAATCAAAGACAAAGTAATTTTTAAAAAAATTTTGCGATTAGTTTAATATTTTTATAATATATCACAATTTATTCTTTTCAAAGCAGTTTCTTGTGAGTCTTTCAAAAATGTGACTGTATAAATTAAATTTGTGGTTTAACTTTTGCTGTAACTTTGGATTTGTATTAAATACTTTATAATTTTTATATTTATACATAAGTTTTATCAGAAGTTTTTTTCCGCTGATGATTGTTGTTTGGGTGTTTGTTCATTTCAATGTTTCCTTCTTTTCAATACTTGCATCTTATTGAACGTAAACCTCTTTGATATATCTTATAATGTTCTTTTTCGGACTTTATCTGTTTTATTATTATCTTTTTTGTTGGAAAAGTTGGGTGTATACATATGATTTTGTCTTAGTTGTATTAAATATCCGTAATTCAAAAGTTAAACGTAAAAAAATTTAAAGTCATTCTCTGCTTTATCTATATTTCAAAGAAAAAGAGGTCAAGTTGTTGTAATATTATTTTAAAGGATTATTACGATTTTAATATTTACGATATGAAATACGATTATTTTACCAAATTTATCACCCTATCCTTTCTACATTATTGATTATCTTTTACTATTATTTAAATTGTGGACTTCCATATTTCTATAACAACGGATCAACCGAACTAGCCAAGAATAAAAGTTATATATATTTTTAAGCCAAGAATGACTTCGCAACATATTACCTCTTTTTTACTTTACATATAATTGATATTTCGTTGCCTTTTAACCGATATTAAGCATGAACAAACTACTTTTGAAAATTAAATGTTTCTTCAAACCTCTAAAAAAGCGAAAAGTTTATTTTGGTAAAGTATAATATACAATTTTAGTTAATGCTGGATATGGCCGTAGGACATTCCATGACTAGAACCAGCACTCCAAACCCAAGCTTGAGTTAATCTCAAAATTTGCCACAGAAGTAGGTGAGATTTTTCAAAAAAGCTACCTTTCCGAATACTGTAGGTTCTCTTACAACACCTCACGGTACAACAAAAAATCATTCCATTGATGCTTTATGCTTCATTTTTTTTGCTGCATGGAAGATCTCATGCTAAGCATGACATCTGAACGGAAAGAAGGCCATACTGTCGACACCATCTTATGCATTCCGGAATATCGTTTCGAATGCGATGTCACCGAAGGTAATTGGATCGGAATCAGCCATCACTGGTCTGGAAATAACAACAGCAGCCATAATTATGAATCAGGTTGATATGATTGATATGATTTTATCATTATTGCCCGTACTTATATCAATTTCCCAGACAAAAGATCTTTAAGCTAGACTGCTGGCCATATATGGAAGAAAGTCAGTTTGTTCACCTGTCCGTAATAGTTTTGTTTAAAAATGAAATCTCTGATTATAATCTTCACACAAAAGCAAAACAAATAGACAAAAAAAATTTTGGGCAACTTTCTTAATGCTAGTTATTATTATTCATATTAAATTAGTTATTAATATTTTTATGTTTTTATTAATTTAATAAATTGATATATATTAAGTGTGACGTTCAAAACTGTATACGTATTTAAAAATAAATGTAGGTGTTACAATACGATGAGAAACATCTGTCAGATGGCAACAACAATAATATTTAAACCAATCAAATTGCTTGATTACAAAACAATGTAATATTATTGTGCAGAGTCTTGGAGAATAACATCACTGATAAAAAGATGCAACTAATGAACTAAAATGGAATAAAGATATGAAGTTACATTCTTTATGGATAAAATTCATTTTAAAACATAAATACTAGTACTAACTAAGTATGGTAGAGCAAAAATAAAATGCGATATATCATTTTATAGGGGGTGGAGGGAGGCAGAAAAGGAAATAGCGCCCTTGGCTTTATCGTCATTTATCTACATTAACGTGCTTCGCTAATATTTGTAATTTTTTTTTGTTTTCATTTCTCAATTTAAAGAGTGTTCCAACCACTTATTTTATTAAAGCAAGATTCTTTTGTCAATGAAAACATTCTTGCATTACTTTTTACATTATTTCACTGGCTATGATGTAGGTTAGCAATACTTAACATTCTACAGAAGTACACAGCAAATTTTTAAGTATGACACCCTTGTGGTCTCGGAATCTCCAGGTTGACATTCGGTGTGCGATAACCATGTCTCATGGCCAGGTTGGAATCTTTAGCTTCGGTTGGCAACCTTCCTATTGATGGTGTCACGATAAAAACACCTAGTTTCTTGATCTGTAAAACAGGGTGGATGATAGGAAGGGTATCCGCTCTGTTAAAATCATGCCAAAATTTTATGATTTCCCTCTAACCCATTCTAGCATGGAAAATAAACATAAAACTGTAAAAGAAGAAGAAGACGTAATTATTTTATGTTAGAGTGAGTTTACAACCTATAATTGTTTTAGAACTATGGTTTAGGTTTTAGGTTAAGTTCATTCTAACATAATATCATTATGTCATACTTAAAAATTTGCTGTGTATTTATGTAGAGTGTTATATATTGCTAACCATGACGCTAACTAAATGTGATCTTAGAGCTCCTATTGAGCTTTCAGTTAAGAAAACCATTGGCTCTGATGTGGGTTTGAACCTACAGCTCTAGGATCCGGAGACCGATGCCTTATCCACTTGGCCAGACAACCATATTTGTGAAATAGTTACTTATAATTAGTATATTAGTTTACATAGAATTGTGTTATAAATTATAGTTATTAATATTATACTTAATAAATAATTTAAATATAATATTATAATAACTTTTTTCAATCCTTTTATCTTTTTATTTAAAAAAAAACAGTTCGATTAGTGATGTGCATTATTGCCTTCACTCATTGCATGTTATTCCCAGCAACTATGACCATTTGAATATGACTTTAGGTACATAGTGCCAAATGACTTTTAGATTGAATAGAGTTGATTTTCTTTGTAGTTTGTTGTCAGGAAGGACATCTAAATGATAATATCAGATTGGTTCAATAATAATAATATACAGGAAATGCATCTGACCCCTCTCTATTGATAAGATTTTGCTGACATAATCGTCTGTGGTATGTTATGTTGCCACAGATTTATGGAAACATTTGTTATGAAACAAGTGTGGCTTTATTTTGTTTCTATGTTACATAATCAGTTTCACATTGGAGATGAAGTAGGTCTTTTATGGTGATTTATTATTTGTATTGTTGTTATAAGTTAAGTATTAAAGTTGTGACCTTTTCTAGATCTAAATGTTTCTCAAATCTGTATATGTTTTGCAGGATTTTAAAAGGGTCAGTGTAATAATAAAATGATGTTAGCCAGCTGACATCTACAAGAAGTAATGCAACAGACATATTTATTCTAACTGTGGTTTAGACTGATATATACTGACAATTTAATATTTTTCAAAGTAAGAAGTAACCGTAATTTTAAGCAAGTTTTCAATTTCTAACCTTAATATATTTTGTATGAAAGAAATGTTTATTATACTATATTGTTATAAGTAATAATTAATGAATATCTAACTGTTCTGTTGGTTATAATGTAAAGAATGATCTACTTGATGAATATGACACATAGCTTACTTTTGTGATTAAAGTGTAAACACTGTGGTGAATCTGATGGAATTTTACTGTTTTGTGGTTGTAGAGAATAAGTTCATTTGAATAATTTATTTTATATACACCACAGCATGTTGATTTTTGTTAATTTGGTCCTGGATTTCAAATCAGCTAGTGATTTTTTTAAAATTAGAAATCACTATGTCTGTATAGACCAGTACAAGATTTTGGAAATTAGATTATAAATGCGTTTCCAAGGAGCTAATTGATAATCGCATGTATAATAATATTCTTCATTAAAATAAGTTGTTGGGCTGTTATAGATGACATCTTTTACATGTTTTTTCTCAGAGAGGTTTTTTGTGGTTGTGAGGATTGGAAACCTATTGCTGCCTCAGAGACCCTGTATAACACGGTGGTTCTATGTCGGATTTTGGCACTTGAAAAATGGCAGTTCATTGCATATTTTTTGTATGTATATTGATAAAAATTTTACACATTTTTGACTCATCAAAAATGGAAGTTTTGATTCATATTTTATGTCCTTGATTGAAATTAGTCCATAAAAAATGTTTATTACTCGCTTGAAAATATTTAGTAGTAACAGGACAACACAAAGTATTGTGCATTGTTCAAAATGATGTATTTTATGAGTGTGGATGTTGCGGAATGTTTATTTCACAACTCAGTTTTTCCATACAATTAAAAGTTTAAATTAATTTTTTAAACTACTTTTTATATTATTTAATTTTTAGGGATTTGAGCATGAACCGTTTGGAAGAACTTCCATCAAAAATTTTTGACAACTTGACAGAGTTACAAAGCTTGTAAGTAAAATTCTTTTCTGGTTTGTTTCTTTATTTAAAAAGGGTATAAGAGGATTGATTTTTGGAAGACATACAGTTTTAAATCTTTGCTCCAACACATCATCAAATGATCAGACTCATCTGCTACACAAGCTATCATGTTAAAACTGTAAGTCTTACAGTAAACATGGTTTCTTCTTGAAGTGTTAATTGGTAATGCTGTTGCTGTTAACAATGGTATTTTGGCTAAACCGGTGCATAAAAACATGTTATTTGAATTAGAATTCAACTATATAACAACCAGTATTGCTTACTGAAAATAGCTTTCTTTGCTTTTAATTTAACCACTTACAAGATAAATTCAGGAGTTTGATTTGGTGCATCAAGGGTAAATCATAATTGTAATTTCGTTTTTCTTAATAATAAGCTATTAATGCAATAACTTTAAACGCATTTATGACAACCAAGGCTATTATTTGAAGCATTAAATTTAAACATATTTTCTTATATATTTGCTGGTTTTTTACTTCCAAGTGAGCTTGCTCATTGAATTTTTTATTGATATTGATAATAGCTTGTTTATTTGCTATGATATTATTGTTGACTTAAAGTAGCAGAAACTTAAATTTGGCTGAAACAACTGTTCTTGAGATTTTTCCAATTCTAATCACAGATTTTTAAAAATACGAAGAGTGTTTGTTTTAAAACTATTTATTTTTGGTTTCTACGGATTAGATAATCAATCATCATTTACTATGAATAAATCGTGTTAAGTTACTATAAATTCCCATTGTTTACACAACTCTAATCCTTTCACAATTTTATCTGTCAATCAAATACTTTTGGAAAAGTCACAAGATTTTAAGTGTTTGGACTCTCATTTTTTTAAGTGTATGTGGGTACAAGCATAAACAATCGTATGATTTTCTTGTAAAACTTTTTCGGGAATTAATCATTTATGAAATATTTAATGTATTTTTTACACATTTTTTTAGAAATGTCGCTTATAACAAATTGAAAAGTATCCAATCGATTTATGATAGCACGCTAAAAGATTTAAATTTTCTGTAAGTATCTGATGATGCTTTGATATGATGGTGTTTATCAGACCTATAGATGAATAAAAATTTATGTCTTGCTCATCTTTTAATAATAGTCTACATGTTTTCGAAATAATTATGAAAATATTTTTTTCTACCATTTACTTACTGTTTTTAGTTTTTAATGAGAATTTTATTTTAAAAGTAGATGAGCTATTTATAAATACGCTAAGCAAATTTTTTGAATCAGGACCTAAAGTGGCAAAGACCATTCAACAGTCAAAAAATTTTCAGCATTGACTGGCAGTAACTGTTATCATGCTGGTCAGCAGGGTAACTTACTTTTCAGGTTTTCTTGGTGATTAAATATTTTTCCAAATTATTAGTAAATGGAATAGCTTAATAATAACTGATTTATTTAGTCCCAAGACTAACTTTACAGGAACTAAAAATATCTGGTTTGTACAAATAGTGACAATCCTTTATAGATTTGATAGTTTGATAGCCATATATTACTAGCATAGTATTTAAGTATCTGATACCATTGAAAAATTATTCCAGGATTTGTACATACAATTACTTTATAGACTCTATTAACCATTTTATAAACTTTTTTTTTGTAATGGGATAATGTTTTATGTCTTACTAATATTTTTTATATTGGCAGAGTCATATCCAGGTGTATTTTGAATCTGATATAGGGGCATATCTAGGATATATTTCAAGCAGGTCAAAATCTTTATCATGTCTGCTCCCTCTGCCCTGCCCCTGATTCCCTCTGCCTAGGCGCGCCCACCTGTTTGGTGTGTGAAAAATTTTTTTGATTTATGGATTTGTCTAGATTGGCTATTGTTGATAAATTGACAAATAATTATTAATTTGAATGTAAGGGAACAGAAGAGAAAAAACAAAAAATCCTACAGGGCTTATCAGTATAAAAATTTTTTGACCCTTACTTGGAAGTTCATGTAAAACTACTTCAAAATTTTCTTATAAATCTCTAAATTGGCTCTTTTATAAATAACTGGTGGTATTTTGTATTTATATTGCAAAACCAAGATGAAGTTTATTCATATCAACAGCTGCTAAATGAAACCAGAAACCAAAACAACTTTTTCAAAAAATCACAAATTAAATGCTAATTTACAGTCACCAGAAGAAATCTTTTTAATCACTTTATTACTGTCTGGTACGATTTCCTGATGTATGTACATAAGTGCCAGGCCATTCAGCTTCTCATTCACCATCATAGTGCTTCAAGCATAATCTTTAAGTCTACGAATTGCAGAAAAAGATCTCTCAAACTCACAAGAAGTAACAGGAAGTGTAGCAAGGAATCAAAGGGAAACTTTTATTATTTTGTACCCTGCAAATGGATTTGATTTTAAGAGTTTAAATGGTCAGGACACAAACCCAACCCAATATTTCTCCTTAAGGTCATACTCTGCATCTGTTGTTTGGAAAATTTGAAACCGAAACAATCCTTTAAACCTTTAAACTAAACTCTCGAAAAATGTGAAGGGCTTTCACAAAGAGCAACTGTCACATTTTAAGTAAAACCCATTAATGTCATCAAGACTACTGCTTTGCAATAGATAAGTTACTGGTAAAAGTCATATCAAAAACCGATCGTGTAACAACAAATGAGAGAATAAACTCAAAAACATGTAAAAGACGAAGTAATGCAGATGCTTTACTCTTCTAAGGAAAAAACAACGGGCAAAGATTTCTCGAAAAATACAAAGACCTTTAATTCTTTCAATCCATCTGGTCCTACAAACATCATCTTTTCAGTCTTAGTTTCAGGATAAGATTCCAAAATCTTTATACGAAAAACGGGTACAGTGGGTACAGAATTATTGAAAAAATCAGAAATGTCTTTGATTTCATCCATCATATTTTTAATAACCTGAACTATACATGCATTTTAAATGCAAAAGTTAAGGCAATCATTATGGGAATGTGTAAAAAGAGCTTTGCAATTCTTCTGAAGGATACAACGAATTCCCTTTAAATTTCAAACAGAATCTAGTCAGAAATTACTTCATCACAACACTTAATTAAATCATTTTGTGTAGTTTTGGAAATAAAAGAAGCATTTTTACTTAAATCATTTAAATAGTTTATTATTTTAACCTCTCCCCTACGACATCAAAAGTTTGAAAAAAGCTCAACAAAATCACCAGTGAAGTTTTAAGAATACTCACCAGCATTGGACAATATTTCAAATCAATTCGATGACCTCGAAGAGACAAACCAAGCCTATCACACAATATAATTGATTATCAGGACAAGTTTTTTATATTTTCAACTAACTTTATTTCATAACCTGTATCAACTAACATATCAATACTTGTAGAACCACTGAGAACTTATTTCATTAAAAACAAAAATTGTTTCTTGATGAAGTCCATTCGTAGTAGAAACATGACATGTAAGAGGAGGTTTAGCACTTGGTAAAGGAGGCAAAGGTTCACTAAAAAGCCTTTTAACTGTTTGACTTAGCAAGAATTTTTAATTTTTTGCCTAAACAAAACACATGATTAACAAAAACAGTCATTTGAATGTACTGAATACTTTAACCACGGGTGATTATTCAACAAATCCCTATGAAAAGAACAGCCATTGGTTTTAAAGAACTATCAGGAAATAAAAAAACGTTTTTAATAAGGAGGTGAATATCTCTGCTATTAGCTGACCGTGTTCCTCTAGTGTCCATAAACTAACCATGGGTATGACAGATACTGATTGGGTTTCATATTTTCATGTTGTGCTATGGAGTTTGATTGCAAATTGATAACAAGTATGTTAAATAGTAGATCAGTAAGTTTGTTAGAGGATTTAATGTATATTTTATTTTAAAAAAAAAGGTTTTTATGTTTACCATTTTCATTCTCAGACATTGATCATTAAAAAAATTTAAAAGTTTTGTGACTACAGGCTTTAATCATTCGGATTTAAAACTGCGAATTGTATTATTTTTACTTTTTTTCTAGGAATGCAAGTTGGAATGAAATACGTGTGTTAGTAGCTCCTTCATTGACTGGAAAGGAAGCTTCGAAATCTAAAATATTCCAAAATCTCTATACAATGTAAGAACTCTAATAATTTCTTTTTTGTTGGGCAAAATATTTTTAACTGCCTTTAATAAATAAATATTTTGTTGTGCAAACTTTCTATGGAACAGGGTTAACGCTCTATTTAAAAAAAATTAAAATTGCTTAATTTCATGCATAAAATTCTTTCCTCACTAAAGATAATTATGATAAAGGTTTATTCATGTTTATATTTCTTATTTTTTGATTAAAACAGAATCTTTTTATTTTTAGAGACCTTTCTCATAACAAGATCAAAAGAATACAACTTTATTTTTCACGTTTTCGTTCTTTAAAGAAGCTGTATGTACTTTTTTTTTTTTTTATGAATATGAATTTACTACTAAGTAAGCAGTCATTTTATCAACTGTTTTTTTTTTACTTGCATTCAGTTGCTATGTAATGTCCTCATTTAGCAATTCCGTTAATTTGTTTAGGGGGTAAAAAAAAAAGATTTTATTTCGTTTTTAACATTTGTTATATAAGATTTGTTTATTTTTTGAATATAACAACTTTTTTAAACATTATTTTTGGTTTGTTAAATAAAGGTCGATATTTTAGCATTTTGCTATAATTTTTTATTAAATTCTTTAATGTACAATTAAAAGGAAAGGTGTTTTGTTTAACAACTTATTTTTTATTTTTATTTAGCTAAATGTATAAAACACAGTTGAACAGATATCACAGTACTTTGATAAATAATGCATTCTATATAGCTTTAGATACCTTTGATAAATAAAGCATTCTATATAGCTGTAGGATACCTTTCTTACTTTTTTTCTTCTCTAGCTCTTATTTTTAAAGGGAATGATTTTCATGTTTAAAATTTATGCATGCCTAACCCTTGCCTAATTTGTAGCTGAACAATGCCACAGTATTTTACTTCTATACAGTGTATTGTATGTATGTGATTTGATGGTATGCTTTTTCAAACCCCATTCCAACCAGAGAAAATTGTAAGATTAATATATTTTTTACATGATAGACAAACATAAACATGAAATTGTACATTTTCATTAAAAGCATTTTTTTTTTTTTTTTTTTTTTTTAAATTTTATATTTTGCTTCATACTAAATAGTATAAACAGTAAAAAAGTTAATGCTTGAAAATTTTCTCAGATAAAATTTATAATTCAGAAAACTTATCAATCGGTCCAGCGTTTTTATTGGGTTTAATTACTTTTCCTGACATCTTAAGGTAGAATGTTGAGCTTCATAACTATAATTCATAATTTCATAATATAAAGATTATTTTAACATTATGCATTTAGTGTGCTGTCCTACAATCGCTTGAGTGAAATTAATGCTGGGACTTTCATTCATACACCAGATTTAGAGGAACTGTAAGTTTATAATAAAATTAAAAAATTTTTTTTTAGTTGCTTCCTGCATAGAAAGAAGCTGCTCTACTAGGCAGGAAGTTACAGAGGAGTTAAAACTCCAAACTTGCTGTGCCAAAGTGCTACTCACACACTGAGTGGGCAATACCCAGATTTAGAAGAAAAACTTTTAGCTGTTTGATAAGGAGATTTTACTCAAATATAAGAAAAAAAGTTTCAATAATAAGATCTAATCAAAAATATGAAATAATATTCTACAGTTATTTGTAAAAATATTACTTAGTAACTTTACTTCCCTCATACTAAAGTTAGGCTTTAGTGGAAATCTGTTTTTTATTTCCTGGTAAAATCTGTTTTTTCTTCTTAAAATATCTGCTGCTTTAAAAAGGTGCAAAAATTTGAAAAAGAGTATTGTGCTGAAGTTTTGTATGATGAACTCAAATTTGATTGTTGCATGTTGATTACTAATTTTTCTTTTTGTAGTAAATCTGTTTATCTTGAACTGTTGTTGGCATAATGTTTGTGTTGTTTGTATTTAGGGAGAGCCTCAAAAGCTATGAGCAACTTTCTAATGGGTGACAGTATTCAAATAAAAACATTTTAGTTTAGCACTAAATGTATTTTAAATCTTCTTATGGGTGATTCCACATGAATGGATATTTTTTTCAAATCAATCAAATCAAACCAATATATATTAAATAGTGATTTTTATACAGTAGGAGCATCCCAATTTTTTTTAGATGGCTTTTTTTTTTTCTAAAAAAATTATTTTTATATTTTGAGTAGGTCATCAAAACTTTTAAAAAATTTCAACCTTGTGGAGTGAAAAGATGAAACCTGTTGTTTGACTATAAAAAATCAAACAAAGCAACATGATTCCATAAAGTTAATCTTAAAGAGTCCCTTGACCAAACTGGAAATAAATTGAGTAAAAACAAATTGGTTTAGAAGAAAACAAAATTCCCAAATTTTGCGTGACAGACATTACTTGACGGACATTACACATTTTGATATACTGTATCTTTTGTTGGTATCCACCATATAGCACAATTCTTATAATTTTTCTGGCCTTGGTAGTGCTAATATATATAGTTATTTTGTCCATTTAAAAAGGTGGCACTTTGGACAGTAATGGGCTTACAATATCTGTAATAGTTTAGAAAAGGAACTGAAACTTTTATCTGGTTACATTTAACAAAAGCATGTTTCACTCTTTCTCTCTGTCTTCTTTTTTGTTGTGATAGTTTGCATTTATGATCACAGCTGAATCAGGGTGAAATTCAATCAGCATATTGGGACTAGGAGCAGCTCACTTTATTTTCTACCTCAATATGGACTAAAGATCTACAAATAAGTGCATTTATTAGTGATGATTTGGATAGGGACAAAATGGCTATTCTCGTCTTCATTTATCACCTGTTTAAAAGAGTAATTAGTGAACTTGGTGTTGATGTGATTGAAATGTTTTCTGATGTTGCCCCAAGCTAGTTCAAAAACCAATACATTTTCAATGCATTGATCTATAAGCTATGTTTAACTTGAGGCGCCTGACTTATCACTTCTTTGCAAAATTGCATGGTAAAGGTGCAGTTGACGGTATTGGGGGTGCAGTAAAGAGAGCGGTGTGGCTTCAAACACTGAATCACGATAAAGAAGATATACATTCGCTTGACAAATTTTGTGAAATACCCCAAGAAAGACTCAAAAAAGTTGATGTCATAAAAATAACTTGAGATGAAATCACAGAAGAGTCTAAAGAATTTTACGGCCTCGTCAACAAGTTTACCCCAATTAAAGACATGCACTATGTTATCGTGAACACAGACAACACATCATGCCAGAAATACTCAAGCCAAAAGACTAATGAGGAGCAAAGCGATGATTCAGAGGAAGATGACAGTTGTTATGATAAGTTGGGAAGTATGTGATAGTGAATTTTGAAAGGAGGTGAATGCTTCCCCGGCCTCGTAACAGACATAACTGGAAATGATGTGAAGGTTAAAACGATGATGCCTTGTCATGGTGGATGGAAATGACTTGACATTGATGATGAAATCTTCTATGAGTGGAGAATGTTGTCAAGCAAATAAATCCACCAACTTCAGTGAATAGTCGAGGCTCTACATATTTTGCAGAAGAGCTTAAAGAAAGATGGGGATTAAATAGTCAAGTTCCTGTGACTATATAATTCTGCTTTAGTATTGTAATACTGTAAAGCATATTATCAGCTGCTAATGTTTCTTTCAACTGATGTATTTTCGATATCCTCTTTGTTTTGTCCATAATTCTTATTCTTTCTCCATTCTGAAAATGGGAATGAAATTTAATTATATTAAATATTTTTTTAAAAGAGAAAAGCATCAGAATTATTTAGATTAGAGTTATTTAAAGGATTGAGAAGAATTTCATTTCATTTCATTTGTGAAACGTTTTATGTGGATTTCAAAACTTAAAATTTAGTAATGTCTGTCACATTTCTATTTGATATTTGTCACAGCATTTTTAAGTTTATTCCAAGAGCTATACAAATAAAAAGCTGATCTTATCTTCAATCAATACAAGAATTAACCTTTGTAAAAGGACATCGAATACCTAGCAACCTAAAATGATAAGTCATTCAGAAGCAAACTTGGTTTGTGCAAACCCTTTGGAAAAATGGTTGATTTTATGTAATGTCCGTAACAAAATCTTGATCTAAAATAATAATAAAGTAACATATTTGAACGCTCAATATTGCTAGAAAAACATCATCTGTTATTTTTTTATTTTATTTTTTATTTGTTTATTTATTTTAAGTTTGGAGTTTCTTTTTATTAAAAAAAATAATTTAAGAAAATTTTAAAGGGAAGACAATTTTATAGAAAACAATTTTTGGGAATACAGATGCCAATAATACTAATAGTACTTTGGCTCTCTTTCAAAAAATAATTTTTTCAGCAGTTTTGAAAATAGTTTACTGAGAATTTTTCGATGGTAAAAAATAATATCTGAGATAATTTGGGCATACCAGCCGTATTTGAATATTTAGAATTTCTATAACAAGCAGATTTATATTTTTTTTCTAATTTCTCTGAAAGAATAGCATAAAATCGAAAATTGTAGCCTTTACATGTTTTCAGTAAATGGTTTATTTCAATGATTCTTAGATCAGTCTTCAAATAACCTTTTTTTATTTTGGAGATCCATTGATAAGTTTTCTTGTTATATTTCAGATCACTCGATCATAATCAGCTACGGACTTTAGCCAATGTATGGTTTACATTTAAGTCAAACATCAAATATCTGTGAGTATCTCTTTTTTTTTTATTCACTTTATTTACATTTTTTATTCACTTGTGATTGTTTAGGCAAAATGAATTTACCTGGTATGGCATATCATATGGTATGGCATGCACATATATTATCTGCATGCGTGTATTTGAATATTTAAAGGAAATTTCCTATGACAAAATGTTTTTGAGAAAGCCAAATTCACACAAATTCAGAGTTTCAGCACTATCATCATACTAAAATAATTTAATAAATATTTGGTTAGGGTGGGTTAACATGGATCCCTCTTCCTAGGATGTTAATTATTCTATAAAATGATTACATCTTAAGTCATTTTTTAGCTATCAGTTAAATTTTTAAATTTTCCATCCAAACTTTTAGTGTGTGATTTTTTGTCAATGGTTTTTTAATCATTTTTTTTCTCTGAACAAAAAGTTAACTTTCGCCAGTTGTCTTTATCAAAATATTCACTGTCCTGTTTTAATTTTTAGCTATCTTTCCAGCAATCGTATTGAATTTATTGAAAGCAGTTCGTTTGAAGGAGTGAAAAATGTCAAATACATGTAAGTTTATTTTTCTTGCTGGTTTTGTGTTTGTTGATTGTGTTTGTAATTTTTCATTGTCCATTCCAGTTGTGTAGATAGAGTACTTTTTAAAACACTGATCATACGTCATAAACAGGTTTCTTGCATTTTTTTGAGCTGTGCTATATTAAATGAGCGTCTACAAACTAGGCCGTGAGTTACTATGCAGTAATATCATATGACGTGAGAATATTAATGGTTGAAATTATTCTTTATTGCTGCCAAATACCGAGAATTTAAAGACAATTTTGGGCTTCATCCCTTCAAAGTTAATATGTTAAGGTGCTTATTATTACGATCATGCTTTCTTATATCAAAAAGAGGATTGGGTAAGAGAATAGGGATTTATTTTACGCCCAAAATAAATTCTGATCAGAAAGAGAGAAATGAGAAAAGTATGCCAGGCGATTCTTGATAAAAAAAAATTACATATCTTCTTAAAGTTACTTTTAATTAGATAATTAATTACATAACTTGACAGATTTAAGTAATTGAGTAAGTTTTTGTAATGTGCAATTATTCTTAAAATTTTCATAGCATAGGGCGTGACTTGTTTTTTGCTTTTAATTAATGTCTTGTTTAATTTTCAGTGACTTGTCAAAGAATTCGTTGAAATGTTTAAACAACTATGCTTTTCAACCTCTTCATAATTTATTATACCTGTAAGTATTTTTAAGTGATTGAAAAGTTTTTAATTTAAAGCTAACTTCACCTGTTTTTTTCTTAGTAGGGCTTTGTCAAAATCCTTTCTCATAGTGAGCTGCCAAAAATCTAGTGGTATATCGTGAAGGCTGTTGTTTATTTATTTTGTTTTGATAAAGCCAATACTAGAAAGGAAGCTAAAGAAGAGTTAAAACTCCAGGCTTACCATACCGAAATGCTGCTCATACAATGAGTGGTGATACCTGGATTTGACCTTGCCAAAACCTTACAATTGGAAGTTAGATGCTCAACTGACTGACCTATCTGAGTACAAATACGTCAACATTTTTAAAGGAAGAAGCAGAATAAATAAGAACTTGAAATTTATTGGCATTCTTTTAACTCTATTTTGACCTCAGAATTCATATTTCCAAGCTTTTTTTGATAGGCAAAATTTTTAGTTTTTCTAGCCCCATGGAAACCATGCTAAAAAAGCCCTGTAAATATAAAGATTTAATTTGCTTTTTTATTTCACAATGTATATTATTTATGTTTATAAATTAGTTTTAATGATTATTGTTTTCTTCTTAGCGACCTAGGTGATAATATGATTAGCAGAATAGGTGAATTGGCATTTAGTGGTTTGAAACAACTGTTAGTTCTAAACTTAACTTCTAATTATGTATCAACTGGCGATCAAGAGATGGATAGTGTGTTTTTTCCATTAAAATCCCTGCAGATCTTGTAAGTGTTTTTTCTAACAAAGTTCTTGCAGTTTTTTTTTTGTCACTAATGTCTCTCTCTTCTCAGTCTTTTTCAAAAGACTTTGATATTAAAGTGTTTACAACTTGAAGTTAATCGGGGGGTTTTAAATTAATTTTTCTCTCTTTGATATTTCTCTGGAACTGAAATTATAGATAATTAAGTGATCATCAAGCAAGAGTCAATTTTAAGTATCTAAAAAAATTTGTTTTATTTTTGTTTTATTAAGCTTTTTGTAAGTGGGGTGCATGTACTAAACTACAAGCGATAACATATTCCTGGTGGTTTGTTGAAATTTATTGGTTATATGCAAGGGAAATTTCTGGAGTGCATGCATTTTATAACTAAAAAATAAATTTGGATTTATGGTGCTTGTTTTCTTATTTTTGTGCTCTAGTCTGTATGTCTGATTATCTTTTCTGATTTGGTGAGAAATTGTAAGTGAATTTTTTTATTTTAGAGACTTAAGTAACAACAATGCATTGCTTATCCCACGAAATGCTTTCCAAGGATTAACTAACTTGAAAGAGTTGTAAGTATATGAATTTTACGTGATTATTTTTCTGATTAATAATACATTTTATGAAATTTCTTTATCAATGTTAGACTTATTATATAAGTTTTAGCCAATAAAATATTAAAGAATTCTCTCAGGTTAAATTTCACGAATAGGTAGCTAAATAACCACTTTCTTTTAGAGATTTAAAGTTGAACAAAATTCATGTAATTGAAAAAGAAGCTTTCATTAATTTAAAGAATCTGTCATACCTGTAAGTTTTGTTGTGTTCTTCTTTTTTTTACAATATATGTGTCACTTCTTTAATTCCCTTATGGCATTTATGTTTATAACATATATTATTGATTCTTCTTTCCATAAAAGATAATTAAATAATTAGACCTTTGCATTAATGTATAAATGAAAGAATTTTCATTTTAAGAATAGTACCACCCTATACTATCATTATATTTCTAAATAATGTTTATTTTGTCTACAAAAAATTGGAAATCGTTTCTTTGAAAATATATTTTTGCTAGTTATTTAAAAAAGACCTTGTTAATTCTAAATTTTTGTAGTTCTTTAAATTTTTGTAATTCTTTATGTCCATATGCCAGGAATTTTGACTGAGTTTACAAATCTAAATTATTCATGTATAGCATGGGTAAAAAAGCAGCATAGGTCAACAAAACTTTATGTAATATAATCACCCTATATCTGATTTTAGATGGAAAATTTTTTTTTTACGTCAATGGGAACAATTGTAATTTTAAAAAATCTTAATTTTTTACAAAACAGTTTTGCGATAAGACAAAACTATCGCCAAACAACTAATCTTACCTATTTATTTTTTTCATTGATGATAACATTGATGGTGAAATAACATTGTAAGAAGGCATATCATTTATTTTATCTTTTAGAGCTATATAACTTAATATTTGTGCTTGTTTTAGCGGTTTTTCTACAAATTTATTAACATGTGATTGTTCAGTACGATGGCTGAGAAATTGGTTGAAAACAAGTGCTATGCATAGCAATGTAAATGCAATATGTTCTACACCCTTGTGGCTGAAGAATAAAAGTGTTATCAGCATTTTAGATTCTGAATTAGTATGTGGTAAGTTATTTTAATGTATGATAATGTGATACCTATGCATAATCTTAACATGTGGATATATATATTTTTTGAGAAATATTAATATATT
>JAUZNK010008154.1:0-24761 GCA_035046665.1 Euphysa ruthae
ATAAACTAATTAACACCTTTCAAAAACACTTGATTTTGAGCCTACGCTATTCCTATAAAAACCTTAAAATTTTTAATCGTAACTAGCCTGATGATAGGAGCAGCATGACTCCTGAAACATCGCTCAATAAAAATTTTTAACTCATGACATGCGTTTTATATCTTTTTATTATTAATACCTGAGTTGACAAACACAAATATTTTTGAAAATATATATATATATTTTTTTTTGTTTTTTATAATCTGCTGAAATTATTTTGATTACTTTCTGCAAGAAATATATTGTAATTATATTATGTAATTATATATTATATTATTATATTGCGTGTAAGGGTGTAAGGGTGTACTATGTTCTAAAAGGGATATCCAGCAACATAAAGTGAGTAAATATATTAGTGATAATGTGTGAAAGAGAATGTAATCATGAGCGTAATACTATAAATTCACCCCTTTTTATTTACATGTTTGTTTTTGTTTGTTCATTTTTCCATCAGTAAAACTTATTCTTTAGTTAGTCCTAGAGAAGATTGTAAGTCCTAAAAGTATTAAAATTGAGTTCTAGTTAAGAAAGTGATGTTTTAGATGAGTGTTGCATACCAGCCAATTTAAAATTTTTTAGTTGAGAAAATTTATCAGAAAAAGTCAGGTTTTCACACTTTGAAAAGTAATAAATTTTTGAAAATGTAATTTCTTTTTAAAATTTTGGCAATTTTGGCAAGGAAACCTGATTTTTCCGACACAAAAATTTGAAATTATCTTTTGAGATATTTCTTTTTGTATTATAAACTGTCGTCTATTCAGTTTCAAAGCTGCCTTTGAAGATGGTAGTGACAATGAAGAAGAACTATTGAAAGTAAGAGAAAAATCTACAGATGAGAAGAAAAAAGAACAACTGGAATATAACTCCTGGTTGGAAAAGAAAAACAAAAACTCTAAAGAAAATGTAAATGATTTTTATAATTTTTTCTTTTCTGTCAACTTGAGGTTTTAGTGGTTTTTTTTGGGAAAACAATAAGCTTTCGAATTAACAAATTGGTTAGTTAAGGGTTAATCCAAAAAGTTTTGCATTTTATAAATAAAGAATGAGCCAATTTTAATTCCAAAGTTGTTTATTTCAAAAATATCAAATGTTCTTTTTTTAAGTTTCTGGACTTATAGTTTTGAAATTGAACTAGGAAAGTTATTTGATAGGTTCAAAATTTCACTTAGTCATAGCAAAAAAAAATTATTTTGACATTTTGGAATTAAGAATCAATATATTTATGGCTCGAAAACAAAATCCTTTAAAAATGCATTTAGATAATTAATATAATTATTTTAAATGGAAATAATTAGATTTTAATCATAATTCATATGCGACATGATGCTTTTTTGGACAACTCTAAACTAAAGTCCCTATTTAAAAGCGCTTGATTTTCCAAATGCGGTTTTCATGGTTAGTGTACGTTTCAAACCGTCAAACCCTTGTTAGCATGGAAACATGAAAACATGTCGAAAATGATGATAATCAAAACGCTCAAATTGCTTGTTAGATAACTAATTAAATTTAATTATGAATTAATAATTAATATTTATTTAATTGTTAATATTAATTAATTATTAATTATTTTATTATTAATTAAATCTAATTCAAATTAAGCTTGGTTATTAATGTATTTCATTTTTTCATATATTTTTTAGCGTTTATATGTTGGTTATATGAGTGATCACATGTATTTAAATTTACATATCTACATAAATTAATTTATTTCATAGGGTCTACTAGAGCGGTATTGGAATAATGAAGAAATATGTGAAGATGACAAATTTCTGAGAGATTATATCTTAAAGAAGCAATACATTGATAAAGATACCAATCGGTAATATTCTTGAAAACTTACTACAGTGGGAAACTATTCTTTGGAGGCCTCCCCATACTAGTAATTTCTCCTGGCCTTGGTTGCTATTTTCTTAGCCCTGTCTATAAAGCTCAGGATGTAACAAAGGTTGATACGAAATTTTGAAATTTTTTTTCAAATGTCAACTTGTGAAATTTGAATTGATATAAAATGATATAATTTTTATGATACAAATCGAATATTAAACACTGTTTTAAAATCTTTTTAGAATTCCAACTTACAAAGAGGTTGTTGGAGAGTTGAACAGTGAAGAAGAAGATCAGGTATTTTTAATTTTGAAATTTCCTGAAATTTTCATCTGCAGCATTCTGGTGGCCATGGCAAAATTAAATGAAAACTTTGATGACAAACAAAATAATTCGCTACATAATTTTACCTATATAACAGTACTCTCGTTTTAATCTTACTTACAGATAGACACTTGCATACGTTCCCAGACCAATTCTTGATACTTGATTTAAATTTTTTAACCGTACTTGCTGATTTATGCTCATTTTGAAGTAAATTCCAGACTTTACTAGAATTGGTGCCATATTTTACAGTTTTTGCAGGAGAAATTTATGAAAGCAGTTGTTCTCTTATTTTGTTCATCTTTTAGTTCTAACAAATCTTGGTATTCTTGTTATTAAGTAATTTCAGGTTCTCGATTATTAGAATCTGCAGATGAATCTTAACAGTATTTCCAGTTTGAAGTAACACCTGTGAACTTTAATTTTTTTAATTGTTATCTTTTTTTGTAAGTAAACATCCAGATACAAGGACGGTATGCAAAATAGGGAAGAATATAGGCATTTTCTATCGACCTAGTTTGTATACGGTTCTTGCTTCTACGCATATGGATCACTTGGCTAACTTTATTATTTGCTGTTTTACATATTTTTAGAGAAATTTAACTTGTGTTCAATTTTTACCCCTAATAAAAATATAGCATCTTGACGATGAGAAGCATTATGCTTGAATGCAAAGCTCCTTCCCACCTTTCATCCTCAACCTTCACCTTTCATCTTTCATCTCAACAGGGTATTAGCCAGGATTGCAATTTATACAACGTTTTTGTCATGATTGGGAATTCCTACCCTATTCTTCCTTGGCTTCCACAGGCAAGGTGTCACCATGGTTGGCCTTTGCCAGAAAATTTTTTTGAAATTAAATAATCCAGATTGCCTAAAACAACTTATTTGAGGTTGCAAGTCTTTAATTTCTTACCTTGAAAATAGCACTGTTTATGCTTCCAACTTTTTAAAATAAACATATAACCGTAACATTTCAGATTAAAAATTCTACCACATTTACATCTCAAAAAATATGTTTTTACAAGTACATGTTTTTTCTCTATTACTGATGTTGGCATGTATATTTTATATATATATATATATATATATATATATTTATATTTTTTTATATTTTAGGTTGTTTAAAACCAATAATAAAAAATAATAAAGTAGTATTTTTTAATTTAACGTTTCCTTGATTTCATAATATTATAATTTTCATCTTGGTAAGGTGGTTTGAAACCCACTTTTTATTCACTGTGTAAACATATTATATTTTTGAGAAATTGGTGGTAATTTTTCATAAAATTATGGGCGATCAAAAGAAAAACAATAAATAAACAAAAAGCGATAAAATTTTATAAGATCTACAGACGAGAGCTAATCATACTTTTGAGAAATGGGTAGTAATTTTAAATTAAATTAGACGATTAATGAAAAGAAAAACTGTGGAATAAAATTAAAATAAACCTGCGGACGACAGCTAATGTATAATGTTGACATACTTAAAGTCCAGTTGTTTAAAACATACTTAAAAAATCAGCTGAAATAAAAAAGCAAACATCATGTGGCGTGGAAGTTTAAGTTGATCTCTAAAACATATCTTTTTAAATAACATTATTACAACATAATGGTTGAATTTTTTTATAAAATTAAGTCATTTTTATTTTTAAAAAATCACACTTGTATAGTTATAAATAACATTTTAGATTGCTATTAGTAACATACCACAAAGCAAACTTATTGCGCTTTAAGTGACATGGTTTCTGAGAATCAAATGTTTATATATACTTATATCTTTTTATTTTCAAAGGGTTTATTATTTTTTCAATTAATCAATTTTTTTTTATTTTTATGTTTATCTAGTAGAGAGGATGGTTGCTAATTAAGATTTTGCTTTCTGACACCAAAATGTGCGAGTTCGATATTTTATAAAAATAATAAAGTGATTATTTTAAAATTATTGTGGTTTTAACAGAACTAGTAGTTCGTGAACAATTAACGATTAGGTTAAATTGAAGTAAGTTGCTAAGAAAGTAGTTGCTAAGAAACAAAGCAAATGGTAGACAAAATTGTTTATTCATTTTTCACCAACGATGGATCATATTGGTTTTGTATAATATGGTAAACTGCAAAAAATAAATTATAACTTAAAATATAATGTGTGTACGACGTCGTATTTGGCAACGAAGACTAGCATACAACAGCAAGAAAATTTTATACGATCGTATGCTTGTATACCTATTTTATGGTTCCGTTATAACTTCAAATGTTGAGAAATTAATGAGTGTTTTATTTTATATTGCTACATATACACGTTGTCATCACCCTGCTCAATTCCAATTTGTCAATTAGCTACTTCCGACAAAATCGGCTTTAAACTTGTTAGCATAGCCTTGATTTTTTATCTGAAACAACCAAAACATTTCTTCAAACTTGCACACATTCTTTTTGCATCTTAAATTTATTTTGCTTTGCTTGAATAATTTCATTGTTACATCTATTTATTTTTATTTATTTTTACGATAGGAAATGTGTTAATAAATCAATTTTCAGTAAATGAATTTCTTTCGCTGTAAAATAATCTTTAACGCCAGAAACTTTTTTTTGCAGATTTGTAACAAAATAAATAAATAAATTTAATTTAGGATGAAGAAGAGCTTGAGAGAGGTGAAGATTTTGAGAAAAGGTTTAATTTTCGTTTCGAAGAGCCTGATCAGGAGTTGGTAGGTGTTTCTATTTATTTATTTACTTATTGTTATTTTTAACTCATGAAATAAGAAATATTATAAATTACATTTAACAATTTTTCATAATGTTAATGCCATTATTGTCATGATATATTTATTATTTGATATATTTTATTTATATATTTTTTTGAAAGTTTGAAGACATTAAACTCATACTATTAAAAAGAAAACTTTTTCTCTGGTCTTTGGTACTTTTTATAACCAAATAATTTTTTTCGCTAGATAAAACACTACCCAAGAACAATAGAGGCGTCCGTCCGTCGCGAAAATGATAAGAGAAAACTTAAGCGTAAAGATAGAGATGAAAGAAAGTCAAAAGAAAAAGAGCAAAAAACACAAGAATTAAAGCGACTCAAAAAGCTGAAACGCAAAGAGATTATGGAGAAGATTGAGAAATTAAAAGATATAACTGGAAATGATAAGGTTGGCTTTCTAGAAGAAGATTTAGATGGTGATTTTGATGCTTCAAAATATGATCAACTAATGAGTCAGGTTTATGATAATGAATACTATGATGGTGGTGATGAGGAGAGACCTGAGTTTTCTGAAGATGATCAGTATTATCAAGAAGGTGGGTATTCATATATTGCGATATTATTCTGTTGGCTCATTTAATAGCTTAAATTATTTGTATTTGTGATTATAAAATATTGTCCATGGTTATCCTCTTAAAATGTTTGCAGCATAAAATATTTTTTGAAAATTTGACAAACACAGCATGTTGTAATTTCGAAAATCTAACATATTATTTATGTCCTAACTATATTGTAGATAAATTGCACTTTTTGGTTTGCTGGAAAAGGCATCGAAGTCCTGAAACTTTGCCTGTGTTCATCATGGTGCCCATAATGTGTTTAACTGTTATTCCATAAACACTTGTTAGGTGTGTTCTCCATCATAACATAACAAGTTCTTTCTGAATAAAGGTTGAAAAATAACGATTATAGGTTATTAAAAATCTTTGTTTAGGGACTAAACCTAAATATGACCATTTTAGTCCTAGAATAATCATTTTTCAATTGTTTTAAGGATTTACTCTTGAAATTTATTATTTTTCAGTAGTTTCATTGGCCTCTAGGAGTTGGTGTAGGAAGTAAATAAATTTTTAATCTTTGAACTTAACCTAAAACAATAATTGTTTATAATTGTTTGCTTCCTTCATTTTCATTACATACAGAGATCCCTATCCATCTGTTTGTTTGTATAACCTTTGCTTTTTTTTTCAACTAAGCTTTTAATTTAAATTTAATTTTAAGTTTCATTTTCAAAGAATCTGTTCGACGAACAAGCAGTTTTTAATATTAAATCTAAGCAGTTTTTCTTGTTGTTTAGAGAATTGGGATGAATGGGAAGTTGGCCATGACAATGAAGGTATCAAACTTTATAAAATACACGGCCAGAATTTTTTTTTCAGCAATTTCTTGAAGTTTGAACCTTCAAACTCAATTTAGAGTTTAATCTTTAAACATTTATACCCTTCACTTCAATACAAATAAATTTAATAAAATCATCAGTATTAATAATTAGACCATTTAGGTTTTTGCATTATTTCAGAAAAAAAATATCAATTAATAAAATTTATAAAATTATAAATTGAGAAAAATTTTAATTTGTCAACTCGTCAATTTTATTTCATTTTGTCTATATTTATTTATTTATTGTCATTTTAGCAGGAAAATAAAAAGCATGTCACGAGTATATTAATATTATTATTTAATATTTATTCTTATTTCTTATTTATTCTTTCATGAGAAAACCTGCTCTTGTCTTCAAGCAAATAGGATTAGAAGTAGTTCCGTAGGGATTACCAGTATTTTTTCATTGCAAAATTTATATTGGATAATGAATTTAAAATTGTTAATACTTTATTTATTGCAAAATATAATAAATACTATAATCGAGAGAAGTTTTCTTGTATTGTGGACGTTAGAAGGTTGCTTTTTGCGGAGAAAAGGATTTGTGGTGTAACTATTTGTTCGTAACCTTGGGTACGCATTAAATATGTGTAAGTAAATAAACTATTTAATCATTTTCTGCCTTCTTTTTTTCAAAGAAAAAGTGTTTAAGGTTTTATAATTGTTATTTAATAGGATTAAATACAACAATTTTATCAAGTTATTCACCCCCTTTCTTTTCATACTAGTGGTAATGTGAGGTGATCTTATTATGTTGTTATGACGCAAAGATAAATAGAGGGGAGGGGCATATATAAAGATCAAATATAATTGCATTTATTCTAGCGTTTTTACTAAAGAAAAAAAAAGCTGTTTATTAAGTCATTTTTGAATAACACGCTCACCTTACTCATAAAGGTTTAAATGTTTTAGGTAAATATTAAAATTTATTTTTTGAGAATTTTCAAGTAAACATATTGCAGGTGTGTGGCGTCTATTTATTTATGCAGGGAGGTGTGCTTTAAAAGATTAAATATTTGCACAGACAATCAAATTTCGAGCGACATGTTTAGCTTCTCATAATAATAATTTAGATAATAAAAGAGTATGCAATAATTATAGCAATATTAATAATATTAATTAATAATAAATAGTTATAAATCTTCTTTTTCTTTTAGCCCGCAATTGTATTCACACGCTGGTAGATGTTATTCGTAAGTGGCTGCAGCTATTTCCGGCACACATTTTATGTCAATACTTTCTGATGGTTTTCTGGCTCACAAGACAGGATCCGAAAAGAAACTTGTTTTAGTTCGCACAGAGAGAAAATGTTTACCAGTTTACTAAGTAGTTGCGCTTCTGGAAATTTCAATGTTTGGTGGTGTTGATGCTGCAAGTCTTAAATTAGCGATAGACAGCATATTTGGTAAAAATGGCAATGCCACATTAATTGATTATGACATAAGCCTTTTCTCCGCTACTGCAGATGATACAAATGTTAGCATGGGCATTTATAGCAGTGTTCTAACGCAGCTGAAAGTTTAACGTACATGGCTTGTTCTCGTACATTGTGTTAATCATCAACTAGAACTTGCAACACCATTACAGTTGTAAAATTTCAAAAGAATTTTCTATCTGCATGCGATATATTGAAATCGAATACAAGGGATGTATGGCCTCATACTCTACTCTGATGTTCCAGTCAGTTTATTAATTATTATCAAAGATCTCCTTGGAAACAACACTTATTTAAAAGACAAAACACAAATATCTCCTGAAGATCTGCTTGATATTGTAAATTTCCTATTAACAAAAACTTGGTTTAAATTTGATTTCTTCAGTTAAACCGATGGTGTTCCTATGGCTGGTTCTACTTCTTCTGTTGTTGCCGAAATGTACATGCAATCACATGCTCTTCTTGCTATTTAACAACCACCTAAAGTTTTGAAAAATTTTGTTGACAACATATTTGCCGTTATTAAACAAACTTACCAGAAATCATTTTTCGAATTACTAAAGAACCTCATAAAAAAAATTTAATTTACTATTAAAAATGAAACTAATATGTCAATTACCTTCCTTGACACATGTATAACTCGCCACAATGACAAGTCTCTTTCTGTCAAAGTCTATCGTAACTGAATGCACATGGATTAGTATCCAAATTTCAATTCCATTAATTTAAGACCTGGTAAGGAAAGTGTAACCAATGTATTTAAATATGCCAAAGACTTAATCACAGATCCAGAAGACCTCAAAAATGAACAACTTAATAAACTTAAACTTCTTAATACCATACTAACTGCTAACAACTATTCTAAAGATTTTATTGTACATAAAAACAAACTTTCGACCACAAACTACATCAAAATTGAAAACAAAACCAACCCTACTGCTCTATAAACCTCCTCGATTTCCCAACACTGCGAAACTTTATGGCGTCAACTACGTCAACATGTTATCCAAACTATTTTCTACTTATATCATACTCTTAATCAACTACTCTCACATTCAAAAGAGCCTCTTGATGTTAATGAAAAAAAAAACATATTATCTAGTATTCTTGGTAAAAATTGTTCTTCCTTATATATTAGTGAATATAAACTTAAAATTAATAATCGAACCAAAGAACATCAACTTGCCGTAAATAATGCTGTTCAAAACAAAGAAACCTCTAAAACACTGCTGGAAAGAAAAAAGACCATACAATCGACTTGAGATAAAAAATGTATAATAGACACTGAATCAAGCCTAATCTCACGCAAAATAAAAGAATCTGTTCACTCAATTAATGAAGTCAACCAACCATAACAATCGTATATCATACAACCTTGTTTTTTTTGTTATTCTCTTATCCCCAAAAAACAAGCTTCTTCTAAAGTCCACACCACGGAAGAGTAAATTGCTTTCAATTATAGTCCACAAAAAATAGCTAATTTTATGAATTATTTTCTATTTCACAAAAATTCAAAAAAAAGATTGAAGACGGACAGGTTGTCTCCCAAAACATCGCCAGAAGAAATATTTAGCTCTTTTTTATATGAAGTTTTCTCAACGCTTGTTATGTTTTTCATCTTAATATTTGCCATCATTTTCGCCAATATTTTTCATCATAAAAATCTTTTCTTGGAGCTTTAGAAATTCTTAATATTTGACTTAATACTTTTTTTGAAATGTCATATAAAGATAGAAAAGGTTTATTTTAGTATAAATAATGGCAAAGGCTCTAAATATAAAGCTGTTAATTCTTTCAGTTACATTGAAGAGAAGGGTTCTGGTCGTTCTTTAATTGCTAGGTGTTTATCTGCTTGAAATAGATCATATTCTTTATAAAAATTTTCTTTGATATAAAAAAGTATATGAAAAAAATAAATTATTTAGATTTAGACATACATTGCTTCTAAATTTTATGAAAAATAACTGAAGTTTACTGACTACAGAAGCCAGTAAATCCTCTAGTCATGCTGGTTAGTCCCTATTTCATAAAACCCTTCTGGTCATAAAACCAGTTCTTCTGGTTTATTTTAAAACTCAGAACTAGGATAAGTTTGATTCAAGTTGGCACGTTTAGATAATGCAGTGATAACAAAAAGAAATTTTTAGTGTTAACTTCTTTTTTCTCTTTTGTACAAGGTCTTCATTATGATGATGTGGAATTCAATGTGAGTATTTCTTCTTTTTTTTTGTTATGAAAATACCCTGCCCCAAATGGCTAGTTGAAATATGTTGCTAGAGAGATATTTATTACTAGGTAGTACATTTGAATTCTCACTGAAATAACAAACACTTTCAAAAATTTATTACTAGATAGTGCATTTGAATTCTCACTGAAATAAACACTCACCGATTCATTTGAATTTGAATTCTCATTGAAAAACAAGCACTCACCCATTCATTACTAGGTAATGAATTTGAATTTTCACTAAAGTAACAAACACTCACCTAATCATTTTTAGGTAGTTGCATTTGAATTCTCACTAAACTAACAATCACTCACCCATTCATCACTAGGTAATGAATTTGAATTTTCACTAAAATAACAAACACTCACCTAATCATTTTTAGGTAGCTGCATTTGAATTCTCACTAAGATAACAATCACTCACCCATTCATCACTAGGTAATGAATTTGAATTCTAACTCAGCTATTCATGTTTTCTAGCACAATTTAAGGTCTAATAATCCAATGACTTTATTTTATCACAGAACTTCTACAATCATGGCCATATTATATGAGACTTTTATCAAATTTTTGCACAAATTCACATTTGAGGCTTGTTTTAAAAGTGAATTTGAATTCTCACTAAAATAAAATTTGTGTGTAATAGTAGTTGAAACAGGCATTCTTGCTTTGAACCTTGTTGTTCAGATATAGTTGTTTATCAAGTTTTGTAATTTTCATTTTACTTTTTGTCTAACCTCTTAGATGGATGCTGATTATATTCCCACAGAAAATTCAAAAGCTTCAAAAAAGAAATCAAAATTAGAAGAAGCGCTCCATCGTAAAAAACCAAGATTTAACCCTGGTATGTTAAAACATTAAATATATCTTTAAACAACACATTTTGAAATTATTAAAATGATCAGGTTTTATTCAACATGAAAAAATGCACATTGATGCACTAAGTAGCGCGCTTATAGTATTCTTATAACTGAACTATGGGAAAATATCATTGATGCACCAAATTAGCTTTTTCTTCAAAATTCTCGAATTATGCCTCCTATTTAAATGTTGAAATTTTGGTCAATGCCAATATGGTGGCAGCAGTTTATATGACGCCTCAATTTATATATTCAGTTTCATTTTGGAATTAAGACTGGTGTCATGGGTATGATAGACCGTACAATAATTTTTTTTTTTTTTTTTTGAGCAGAATATTTTTGAATTGAATGTTATCTGTTGTGATTGATGATGAGATTTAAAGTCGATTTAAACATTAATTTTCAGATGAAAAGACATTTGAGGAATATTTTGATGAATATTACAAACTTGATTTTGAAGATATAATTGGTGATATGCCAGTTCGTTTCAAATATAGAAATGTTGCTGCCAATGAGTTTGGTTTGTCCACGGAAGAGGTATGTATGCAATTTACTCCAAAATATTTAAAAGTTTATTTAATGCACAGCCTGTTGGTTTAAAAATCGTTTAAAAATATATGGTATAAATATATAAATATATATTTAAAATATGGTATTGGTATAAATATATAATAAAGTA
Source organism: Euphysa ruthae (assembly GCA_035046665.1). Taxonomy (NCBI): domain Eukaryota; kingdom Metazoa; phylum Cnidaria; class Hydrozoa; order Anthoathecata; family Corymorphidae; genus Euphysa; species Euphysa ruthae. The sequence continues at coordinate 11,535 of JAUZNK010008154.1, forward strand.
AAATAAATATATACGGTACTTTCAAATGCTTCAGCATAATTGATAAGTTTTTTTTCATTCTATTTAATTCAATGATTTACTTTTATGATTTATTTTTAATCTGATTTATAACAACGTTTATGACTGATTAGGCGTTGGTGGAATACCGGGAAACTAGTTTCTGCCCAACTTTCTAAGAAAGGTAGCAATTGTGTCATAGATTGATAAATCTACACCAATCAGATTTTGACATTGTTTTTACTTATTTTTTATTCTGTTCAGATATTGAAAGCTGATGATAAAGATTTAAACCAGTGGTGTTCATTAAGAAAGACAATGAGATACTGGTAGGTATTCTAAAAATTTTTGATTTTACCATTCCTTACAATTTACAAGTTTTTTCATAGCTTTGGAAAAAAAATTCATTTTTTTTTTTTTATGCTTAAGATGACCTAAGACGACCTCCAATTAGTTTCTAAAATAAAATTTTTTCCTGAGTTCCAGCTCTGCTGAGTTTTCATGCATCAATAGTGTGAAATATTTCTGTTAATTTAAAACAATTTGTGATTCAGGAACTTATTTTTGAAACTGTTTTAAAGGTTCTAGTGGTTGAATATTCACTATATGCTTTTTATTGTAATCTAACCATTATTAAGTAACTTTTGAAGTAAAATTTATAATAAAATATTAAAGACTGAGCTAATTACTGCCTTCATAATAGCTGCACATAAATTAAGGTTGGTCAAAAATGTTTGGTTAATTTTGAATAATGTGATTTAGCACTGAAGAAGAAGATAGGAAGGAGCGACAAAAATATAAAAAGAAAGCCAGGGATAAAAAGAAGAAAAATAGATTACTACCGTCGCTGGTTAACAATGTAGATGATGCAATAAATATAGAAAGGTATATGTTTGTAAACATTCACTTTTATATTATCAAAATCGGAATGATCTTTTATATTTTATTGGAAGGGGCAAATTGTATTTTGAGTCCTGTGGTCCGAGCCCTCAAAGTCAAATTTGGCTGAAATTTTTTTGTTTTTTTTTTAAGAAATTATATTTTGGTGTGTATGCTATTAGAATAGATATTTCTTACTGTTTTTAATTGTCTGCTATTGTGAAAATGCATACTGTCAGCAATTTTATATTATCCTGATTTCTGGCCAAAAACCGCACTAGCTATTTCCACTTATTAAGGTGCAGTTTCAAAATTGCATTCTTATTTTGAGGGATCCCATAAAATTAGTTATAATAGTTTTAATAACACAATTTTTTCTTTTAATGAAAAGTCCATCATTATCAATTCAAATTAGGCTTTTCATAGTGTTTGAATTTTAAGTTGTTGATTTATACAACTACTGAGAACAAAATAGGGAAACTGTAATTTATAATAACACTTTGTAGGGGTACAGATTTTAAATTAATGAATTCTTCCTTGCTTCCTCATTCAAGGTTCAAAATATAAAATAAGGACATAGAAATGTATAGAGCTTTATATAGAGTATAGAGCTAAATATATAGAGTTTGAACTAAATATATAGAGTTTGAACTAAATATATAGAGCTTGAACTAAATATATAGAGTTTGAACTAAATATATAGAGCTTGAACTAAATATATAGAGCTTGAACTAAATATATAGAGCTTGAAGTAAATGTATAGAGCTTGAACTAAATATATAGAGTTTCAACTAAAGATATAGAGTTTGAACTAAATATATAGAGCTTGAACTAAATATATAGAGTTTGAACTAAATATATAGAGCTTGAAGTAAATATATAGAGCTTGAAGTAATTGTATAGAGTTTTAAGTAAATGTATAGAGTTTGAACTAAATATATAGGGTTTGAATTAAATGTATAGAGCTTGAAGTAATTGGATAGAGTTTGAAGTAATTGGAGAGAATTTCAAGAATTGGATAGAGTTTGAAGTAATTAGACAGAATTTGAAGTAATTGGATAGAGTTTGATGTAATTGGATAGAGTTTGACATAATTGGATAGAGTTTGAAGTAAGTAATTGGATAGAGTTTGAAGTAATTGGATAGAGTTTGAAGTAAATGTATAGAGTTTGAACTAAATATATAGAGTTTGAATTAAATGTATAGAGCTTGAAGTAATTGGATAGAGTTTTAAGTAATTGGAGAGAATTTCAAGAATTGGATAGAGTTTGAAGTAATTGGACAGAATTTGAAGTAATTGGATAGAGTTTGATGTAATTGGATAGAGTTTGACATAATTGGATAGAGTTTGAAGTAAATAATTGGATAGAGTTTGAAGTAATTGGATAGAGTTTGACGTAAAGATAAGATAATTATTTACAAATGTTACTCCCACGACCACCGCCACCACCTAGAAAAAAAACAAATAATGACTTTGGTATAGAAATGTTGGTTGGCAGTCATACTCATAATCGGTTTTTTAGATGCATGAAATTACTTAAATGTGTAAAAAATTAAATTCTTTTCTTTACTTGAGTATTTTTATTTTAGTGTCAATGCAATTCCTGTTGGTGAACCTGGTATTGTAAAAACAGCATTAAAAAAGAAGGACAGGCTGCATCAGCTAAATAAGTGGAGTAGAACCCCATTCAAACGAACATTAAAACAACGTTTTACGAATATAAATAAGTCTCAACCAACAAACTCCCAGGTTAAGAAGGTTCAAAGTCACTTTAAAGGAGCTCAAAAAGATATGCTAAAGAAACTATCTCTAGAAAGACTTGCAGCATATGGGCTGGATAAAAGGAAAATGAAAAATAAAGAAAAGTTATTATCCTGATTATCGTCTTGATTATTGTCTCAATTAATGTCTTGATTATTGTCTCGATTATTGTTTTTTGTTTCTAATGTTACTCATCATTTTAGTGAAAATGTTTTTTACTCAAATAAGAAAATTTAGACAAATTTGGACTGGATTTTGATTAACAGAAGTTTAAAAATTGAAGCTGTCACTTAAAATCTTTGAGTTTTTTTCAAATAGGGTGTCAACATAAGTGTCCTCAAATAGCTGTTCAGAATACAAAACAAAATAATCAAAGAATACTAAAAAAAAAGTATATGAAACTAAATTGGTGACAGGATTTCACAAGGAGGGCTTGTTTACATTGTATTATTAATGAGAAGGAGGTATATATTTAAAAATAAAATTTATTAGGTAAAGAAAATTTATATTTCTTGTTGATTTTGAAAAGAAAATTATAAAATTTATCCTAGGTTGATCCTCCATTTCAAGTCAGTTAAATAAAATGCTGGTATTCTGTGAGAGTCATTTTATTTCTTCATTTTTATTTTTCATAAACCAAAAGCCAAAAATCTTTCCAGGTTTTTGGGCTTGAAAACTGTTTTGATTTTATTTTCCTCAAACTGTTAAATTTAAGAATGAAGAGTATTGTAAACAATTTCCAAGTAAGAAATTCCTAGAAAACCAAAAATTACTAACATTTGCTAAAAGTAACATTTTATTGACCTGAGCCATTTACATTTTCTCCTTAAATTACTTATTATTAGTAACTCTTTCACTACCCAATCAAATATCGTTCCCACAGGAACGGAAAATGGAACGGAAAACAATTCCATTCCTTCATGCCTAATATTGCCCAATATCACATTTGAACTATACAGTTATAAACTGTGTATATTATAAAAATGTGCTTCATTTGAGCCATAGTGGTTGCCAACAATGAAATTATTGCATAAGTTAAAAGTGAGCTTTGCAGCTGGAGCTTGTTTGGTAACAATGCGAAAAATTCTCTATAGTGAGGAAGGTTTTTTTTTGCTGACTCAGCAGATCTTTGAGCTGAAATTCTGGCCAAAATTTGTGCCTATTTTTTCATATTTTGTCTCGCCTTCCCATTTCTTTATTAATAATGTTTGAACAGTAGAGAATATTTAAATCGAGACAATATCATTTCTCCTCCCCATTTCTTTATTAATAATATTTGAACATAACAGAATAATTCAATCGAGACAAGATATGATATCTTTGTTGTTAGTTACCAAATCAAAACCGAATCCAAATTAATTTCAATATTGTCCATGGAGAATTTCATTTTACTGTTTAAACGTTTAAACAAAAGAATAGCATTCCATTCGAATGTAAACATCAAATTGCTTTGATATTTAATTTTGAGTCTTTACAAAGGTGGGTGTTGCATACTTTAAGTTAAATTTAAATTCATTTTAAATGGAAACATATTTTTAAAATTAAAAAATATTTTTATTTCATTATGTATGCGATATACCTTAAAATCATTTTTTTTCTTCTTTTGTATAACTTCCTTATACCATTTTAAACTTTGGTTTGCCAACAAGCTTGCCGTGCTTTCAAAAACCTTTATATATTGATTTATTAATTTATTCATATTTATAAAGAAATAATTTATAATGGCAAAAATATTATTCACTCTCCCAAGCTGTTGCTTACTGCTTGGAAACTTACATTGATGGGGCGAATGACTCTTTTATTGGAGGTTTTAGTAGTGGTGACGAAGAAATGATTGATCAGCATTATTAGATGGCATTTTTGACATTTTTCATAGTTTATTTGCCATTTTGAATTTTATGATGTCATTTTTTAAAATATTATTTTAGATATAAAACCCTTCAACTTTCTAGTTTCAGAAAATATACACTTTGTTTATATTTAAATCAAAAAATTACTACTCAAAAAAACCAAGAAATTAGTGCGTAATAAACTCAGCAAACTTTTCCCTAGGGCTTGTTTTTTTTTTTTGTTTTTTTTTTCATTTTTTTTTTTTTTTTAATTTCACTCCTGATAACTTTTTTAAAGAATTTTATTTGGCTTAGATTTAGATGTTTAGAATAACAGTGCTTGGTGGCTTGCTTTTCATCAGTGTTTCCTGCATTTTGTTTTATCACTTAACAAAAAGCAAAGAAGTTCTTTCTCAACTCGAACAAGACTATTTAACCCAAGCAAATATGGTAGAAAAAAATCCATCTCCTCCCGAGAGTGCAAAATCTGTTTTTGAATTCACAGCATTGGATATCGACGGTGTTGAAACTCCATTATCTAAATATAATGGTTATGTAACTTATATTGTTAATGTTGCTTCAAATTGAGGTTTAACAGCGAAGAACTACGCTCAAATGATCGAATTACATAACCGATATCATGAGAAAGGTCTTCGCATTCTTGCATTTCCATGCAACCAATTTAATGGCCAGGAACCTGGAACCAATGCTGAAATAAAAGCGTTTGCACAAAGCAAAGGAGAAAACTTTGATTTGTTTAGTAAAATAGATGTAAATGGTGCTAACTCTCATCCATTGTACGTATTTTTAAAAAGCAAGCTTGGTGGCTGGTTTGGAAGCTCGATAAAATGGAATTTTACAAAGTTTTTATGTGGGCGTGATGGTGTCCCAGTGAAGCGGTACTCACCAACAGATGAACCTCTTAATGCTGTTAACGACATCTTACATGAGTTGAATAAAAACAAAACAGAGTTATAGCTGAAAGCATTTTTAAAACTATTTTGTTTATTTTCTTTGTACTTTGTAACTGTTAAGCCATAACAAATGTTTTGAGTAATAGAAATCGCATAAGAACATAAGTACGTGGATAATACATAGAGGTTGTTATTTCTGGTCCAAAAAGGCTTAAATTTTCTCTAGCAGCTATTAAATAAATTTTTATCAGATTTGTTAATTTCATTTTAAACTATATTGATAAAACTTATGATAATGTAACATTTAATTCCATTCTTTTTGGATATGTTATTTTTGATGTATATGTTATTATTTATGAAGATGAAATTTTTCTTTTCTTTGTGGTTATCTATCAGTTAAACGCTTCTGAAAGTGACATTTTTGACTTTTCTTCAAATAATTCTAATCTGATTTTTAAAATTAAGAAACAATGTTTTCTGATCTGATTTTTTGGAGATTGTTGAACTAAAGTCTGCTTCAAACTTGAATAAACGAAAAGCTAGCTTTTTGTACCATTTATAACTTTTCCTTAGAGATTGGATCCCATGTAGCTGCTGATCTACATGGTCTACACCTCATATTCAAACTATAAGACTTTACCGTTGATGGTTTCATAATGGGGTGGCCATCATGGTCTGCTTTACCAGATCCACCATGACAGGGTTGTGATAAGTAAAAAGCATACCAACAACTCTGGGTTTGTTACCTGACTTGTTTTTACTGGCACGGTACGTACAGGCAAGGGTTTTAATGTTATCATCCGTTTTTTGGTAGAAGGATGCAGTACCTTTCTCTAACATAACAGCAATATTTTTAGAATAATTTTGCGATTTTTGTTTACAGTGCCACATATGTATGTCTGATTTTCAAGCAAAAACATGCAAGACTTGGGCTAGTATAGTAATTACCTGTATATAATACATGTCCTCTGTTAAGAAATGGGTCCATAAACTATTGGTATTCACTCTGTAGAAGTCATATCTTTATGCTTGACACCCTTAGAAAAGAACATACCTTTACCACAACAAACAAACAAATCAAGCATTTTTCTATCAGATGTTGTTAGCTCATATAATTTTATCCCAAAGCGAGTGCGCTATGTTCTGATGTATTGGCGGAAATTTAATCGGCCTTTTAATAGAACCAAGGATTCGTCTACACTTAAAAATTTTCTGGGGTTGTACACTTTCCTGCAACACTCCCGTATCAAATCCAGATTCACACGTTGCGAATTTATTATTATTATTACACGTTGCGTAAGGATTAATCAAGAATTTTTTTTTGAAAATGTGTCTGATGACTTTACTTACACATTTTCAGAAATAGAAAAATATAGTATATGTTTACATGAAGATTCCACTCATCAATTCAGAAATAATTTTATTAGAGTGCATAAAAAATCTTTTATGAACAATTTACTTTTACCACTTGTTTTAAAAATAATTAAAAATGTTATTTAGGATTTTTTAGAAATAGAATTTTTCATAAAGATATCAGATTATTTTACTCTTGAGCTATAAATGACCTCTGGATGATGATTTTAAAAATTCAAGCCTCAAGTAGCACATATCATATTAAGTTGAGAACTAGTCATAGCTTTGTTTGGTAAATTGACAATCAAAAATTTCACAATTGTATTGCAAATATATATTGCAGAAGCTAAAATCTCATATTAAAATACTTGAGTAATTTGAAATGATTGTATGATTTTGCTTAAAAGTCTGTTTATTGTATTTTAGTTAAACAATAAAGGATAATGGCAGAACATTTGACTGCTGAGCAGCTGGCAAGGACTGGATGGAAGTTTCACTTTAATAATGACACAATTAGAGGCCGTAGAAATGTAAGCATGTTTTTAATATACGTCTGCATCTGTCATTTTTAAGAATCAATTATTATTTCCAAAATAAAAAAAAAAAATTTGGTTAAAAAAATATGTGTACGTGTACATATACATATAAGCCAGTGGATTCAAATGAATTCACCATTATTTGTGCGGTCATTTTTCTCTAAGCAATTCATTATTTTTCTCTTTACTTAGTTTTAACATGATGTTAGAGGCGCTATACTTGGTTTTTACATGTTAGAGGCTTTTAAACTCAGGAGGGCCATTAAAAATTTTACCGAAAATTGCTGTTAGCTTGAAACCAAAACACCATACCATATGGACTGTAGATATACCATTTCATATGACAATCTTCCAAAGTTTCTTGTTACCAGGGACCTGACCTGATTATTTAAGTTTTTTTGACTTTGAGTGGAATTACTATCCGAATCCGTGCCACAAAATGTTTTAGTTTTAAAAAAAAAACTTTTTAATATTCCTTGAAATCAATATTTTTTGAGTTTGAGGATTTAGATTTTTCTCGATAGTTCAATTTTGTCAAAAACAATTTTTGGGTGGTGGATGCCCAAAATTTTGCATTTTTAAATTTATTTCGTAAGTTTTTACTTGTATTAGGCTGAATTATTGCTCAGAAATATTTGTTATAAATATTGTTCAGAAATAATATTTTTTGAATATCCTCTAAGATTATGCTAAATTTAGTTATTGTGTATTGTGTTATTGTATTGTATTGTGTATTGATGTGTTATCGATGTTTCAAATATCAGAATATGTTGGCTACCATTGCTAAGCCAATTCACTGGTTTATTTGCTTCCCTTCCCCTTGCTCCTTTTAAAATAACAGCTAAAAAATTTTTTTTTGATTTTTCAAAATCAAAATTTATAAAAAAAAACGTCTTTATTTATAAGTTATATTTGTAATATTATTTCAGGTTGTTGCTGCAGTAATTGGTGGTTATGTTGGAACCTTTATGCTATACAAGCTCTTCTCAAAGAAAAAAGCTGTGGCTGCAAAATAGAATATTTGAATTTTGTATTTTAGTTTACCAAATATATTAGATTGCGCTTATTTTCATAAATTGTGTCTAAAACACATTTTGTAAATGACCAAAATAGCTTGTCAAAGTCTGATAAAATATAACTGCTATTTTTTGTATGACCATAATATTAAATATTTGCTCATTACTGGAATAGTTCGCCATATCTATGCAAAATGTGAGTAGCAAGTTTAAAAGTTACCCTTTGACTTCAAGTTGTTTAGTATCATCAAATTCCAATAAATGCAAGTTAAGATATAGATTACAATCTCGTGTAATCGTAGAAATTTGGTTAAAAATCTGGTCATGAGTTTAAATTGTAGATTAAATACATTTTGTTTTTTTGTTTCACAAATTATCTGAACTACAAATGAAACAAGTTTTGTTTTTTGATGAACAACAGAAAACTTTTTTGAGTTGTATGTGAAGCAAATTTGTCAGTTAATTCTTCGCTCGTCATTCATACATTTTAATTGTCCAAAGATGAATAATCCCATATCATTTGAGTATTTAGTGAATTAAGCAAGCTTCCATTCGCTCATCAAAAAGCCTGTCTCACAGATTTAACAAGCTTTTTAATTAAAACATCATCAAATTATGAATTACAAAATCTCATCATTTGACCACTATAACGAATAGTTACAGAAAGAATGTTGTACCCGTCGTAATATCATCGTGTCATATAAAAGATTTGAATAATATATTTCAAATTTTTAAATATTTTTGTCTTTTTTTTTTTTAAAAGCACCCAAACCCTTCTCAAAGGAAAAAGAAGAAACCTAGAATAAAGCAAGTTAATTAAACTGCATAATTTTTTACTTTTATAAATGTTTGTTGTTTTCTTATTTGGGCTTCTTTGTGACCATATTTCCATGCAATAAAATTTTCGAATTTTTGCGCACAAGTTTAATTTAGCTTTTTTTTGTTCAAAAATTTTTATGCAACTTTTTGTAAAAGAAAAGAAAAGGTATTTCTGTGAGATGTAAAAATACACCTTTAAACTAATTATGATTAGGTAAAGGCGTATTAGGAGAAAACAACAAAGCTGATGTCAAAATGTCTGTGTTATCGCGTGAAATAAAACTTGCCACGCCTTAAAATATTTGACACACTTTTGTAGTATGGTTTTGTCAAACTTAATGTAAATAATATAAATTTTTTAAATATTTGTTATCTCTATTATATAAAGACATCACACTTATTTTTTTTATGCTTTAAAATAATATTTATAATTTAATATGAAATAACTATCACTACGTAGTGGCGTCTATCAACTTGTTTGAATGATTTAGAAAAAAAAAATTCAGAAACTTGTTACGCGGTAATGTTGTGATATTTCCAATTTACAAAAAAGAGAAGTATCCGTTAAAATTTTTAGTGGTTAAATTTATAAAAAGATCAGCTCTAATGACTTTGATACTTTTGAAAAAAAAAGCTGTTAAAATTGCAAAAGCTTACCTACATTACTACTAGGTATTCAGTTTTTGATCTTTTTGTTGTTTATTGTTAAGTGTTTTTTTAGAAGAAGCGAGGAAATATTTGAAGCAAGAGATATATATATTTTTAAAGATACAATTTGTATGAAACTGAATGTCATAAAGGTAGTTTTTAAGGACTATTGCAAGAACACACTGGACCCATGAGATTTTACAATATGCCCAATATTGCAAAAACAAATTCTCAATAAAAGAAAAGTCTTGTAGGTTCCAATTTTGTCAATGATAATTTCATGAATTCATAATTTTTTTGAGAGAGCATTTACAGGACCTGAGATATATATGCATGTTTAAATTACTTTTAAACTTAGATATGTTAGTTTTAAGTAAACTTAGTATATTTTTCATCTCAAAGTGTTTCGAGGGATCTTTGGAGAACTTATAAAATTTATAATACTTACCTAGTGAAAGTATAGGATGACCCTCCCCTTTACACTACGAGCACAGAACCTGCAACATTGGTGAGGTAGGGGCTACAGGCCTATCCTATCCTTCCCTCCTCACACTGTTTTTATGTCAAGTTAAAATCTGTAAACTTGAAAGTCATGCTGAAGAGGTAATTATTAAACATTTAAAAAGATATTTCCCTAAATATTTCTGCATATTTTTAATCTTTATAAATAAGTTTGTATTTTGCAGTACTAGGGAAGAAGTTTGATGAATAGAAGTTTTTGTGAAGTTCATAGATAACGGGGGATGACCTTTCAATGACCTTGTCGTCATTGAAAGAGTTTCAACCCTCGTGGTGTGGATCCTGTCTATAGAAGGGATACAAATTCAGTGAAAAAAGACAAATCCCTTCTCTAAACGGGATGATTCATATATTTTTTTCCCTAGACCGTTACAAGACCAGTTCATTAAGTTTAGTTCTGATTTATTCAGAAAAGCTTTTAGATGATTGGATAATATATTTCAAACATAAGTTATGAGTAGAATACTAAATTTCTGTCAAACTTTATCATTTATTGTAATTTCTCATAATTTAAGTGAAAAAGAGAAGGATGGAATAATTAGAATCTAGTAATGGACAGTTTTTTATCAAAAAAAGTATTTCATATATAATAATTCTACAAAGTATAAGTGTCCAATCAAACTATTATGGAGTTCCTTACAATAAATATATAAGTTACAATCGATTTTGTAAAAATGAACTTTTGTTTAAAAAACATTCTCAAAAGTGTTTGGTCTGATACTACTGCATTCAGTAAAACTGGTCTGCTCCACAAGGGTGAAGTGAAGGTATGACAATTTTAAAATCTTCAGAACAGTGTCCATTGAAAAAATATTTTATAGAACAGTGGCTAAAATAAAGAAGCCACATTTCTGCAATGAGAAAATGTTTGATGAAAGATTCGAACAATGATCAGGACCAACAAGGTTAAGTATGCGTTTCTGAAATTGGTCAAGAAAATGAAAACATACAGCTGAGGCTCCAGCCTAAAGATGGCAGCAATGCTCAGAATATAAAGTATAATCTCGGGCGAAGAAATACTTCATCCGAAATAGCGATTCAACCTTGACAGTAAAGTTATATGTGAACTTCAGATCTAATAGTTGAATCTGTATAGATTCAAAGAGCTCACTACCCTTCATCAGCACAGATAGAACATGTTATTGATAAAACTTTATTAAACTGCACAAATTTGACTAAATAAAGTGTTACTGATTTGAGAATTTGGTGCATGCGTTATTTGGAACTTGTAATGATTTTTCTCCGCTTCTCGGTTTATGTTATTTAATTAACTAGTGAGTTACTAAAGATTTAACAGTTTAGTATATTTATTTACATATATTTAATATATTTATTTATTTATTTATGCTATTAAATTTGGCGGGACTTAACTTTAAAGGCTGGATTTAACAAATACATGAGGAATTTAAATTCTGCGGAGGAATAAATGATAATAATTTATAACTTTTTACAATATTAATTAATAATTAACTTAAGCTGAACAAAACTAAATAGTTTGTGTTTTGCTGCCCGAAGTTAAATACTTGTCAGTTTAGCTTAGAACTGCTTTTTGCTTTTGCTTTTTGCATAAATGGGAACATTATTGTTGAAAGCTGAGAAGTTTCTGGCATCTTAAAAGAAACTTCATCAGCTGGTATCTAAAAGTGTCTGACATAGTAATATAATTTATAATTTAACATCACCAAACATTTAAACAAAATTTTAGAAATCTGAGAGTTTTCCAAGTGCAAACTCTAAAGTAGCACTTCTAGGTAGATTTATATAGTTTTAGAACTTATATAAATAGTTAAGGGTATCAAAAAAAAAACCTTCAAGTTGTTTCACTATTGTTCAGTAAGGTTATGTTCACACCAAAAATAGCTGAATGTTTTATAAAACCATTATACGATGTGATATCATTATACGATGTGACATCATTTTATGATATACCATTATATGTTATGAGATCATACGATCTGATATCATTATATGCTCTAACACCGTTATACGAAGTGGCGACATTATACAATGTGATATAATTACATTACATTTCAATCTACGGTGTGATATCATTACAGTATACGACTTAACTTTCTGCGATATGATATTACAACGAAGTTGTGATATCATATGTTAGCGATGATATGTTAATTTAAAAGGGTGATATTGTTAAAAATAAAAACATATATCACATCATATAATGACGTCGCATCGTATAACGATATTACATCGTATAATATGAAATTAACACGTATAATGGCGTATCAAGTCAAAATAACATAATGTAATGTTGAAACAACACCAACGCATGACAAGTACTGCATATAATTCTAAACTAGCATAATATAACACCAAACTAACATAACACAATAGTATTTAAACCTCGTATAATACACACCAAAGAATTAAAATAGATAAGGCAGTAATGGTGTTCCATATCTGCATCATTCAATATCAGATTTTGATTCACATCCAAATATTTATGCAATCCGTAAAAATATTATAAGTTTCTTCATTTACATTTAGTATTTTACACAATTTTGATTCACAAAGATTCAAAAGAAACTATTTTGTCCTAAAATACAATATTTTGACTTTTTCAGAATTTTTGGATAAATTGTATTCTTATAAAATTCTAAAAAATTGTTCACATACAATTTTTGCTATTCTAATTATCACATAATCTGTTTATATAATATGGAATAGTTATATCTTTTGTATAAAAACAGTTGTAAAAATGAATCCTACTCAAATCTAAGGTTTGATTTTGCCCATGTAAACTAAGTTTCACTTTTGTTCTCAATAACCATTGGATTTAATCAATTTTTATTATATAATTATTATATATAATTATATATTAATATAGTTAAAATTATTCCAAACTATTTTCTACAGAAACTAATCCTAATTTGTTTTATGACGTAAAAAGTTAAATTTAATTCGAAAGTTTTATTTATATATATAAAGTTTTAAATA
>JAUZNK010008165.1:0-24761 GCA_035046665.1 Euphysa ruthae
TGATTTTTGGTTTAAAACTAAATATATTTATGAAAACCAAATAAGTATTTTGCTGTTAATTGTCGGCTTGTAAAAATTCTTTTAATTTACTGTAAAACTATATATAAACTATAAAGTTTTGATTTCGATTAAATAAATATGTTTGGTGGCTTTCAGCAGAGCAGAGCGGTATTGAATGTCAAAGCAGTATTGTGAACATATTTAAGTGCCTAAATATATTAATATAAAAATAAATCAACGTTTTAAGCATGTTTCAAGCTTGATACATGTGAATTAATTAATTGCAGTACCAGGGCATAAAATAAGGGGAGATCATCGTTCATTGACCTCCATTAAATGTACTTTGACTGCCTGGAAGGAATTCTTGTCGTTCAAACTTGTAGTTTGAAATTATTATATGTAAATTATTTAAAAGAAAGATTTATGACCGCCGAACAGGAGCCTATGGCTGCCTCATAATTTATTTTGATTCTCACATGTTGAAAATCTTATTTTAGGCACTGAGTACTAGAATTTTGATTAACACATATTAATTGCATTTTCATGGTTTTCTGGCCGAGCGGTTAAGACTTTGCTTTCTGTCATGGAGGTGCGGGTTTGATCCCCTTAAGAGACCAATGATTTTCTTTATCGTAAGCTCAAATGGGAGCTCTAAGTATAACATAACCAAACCCGTGGGCCCTTCTATAAAAATTAGCTTGAAGCTATTTGTTAGCTCCACATGAAAAATACAAATAAGTTGGAATATGTAACCTAACCATTGACAGAACAGACAAGGCATTACATTTTATCTTAAAAACATACATATTAAAAAAATTAACACGCTTATCTGTCCACCACATGCACAATTGTCCAAATAAGCAGTCATATTGTTAAATTACTTACAAGAAAATCATATCTCTTTTTTCGAAATGCACAATTAAAGAAAAACTGAAGACATCATGTTCATTTCCATAGGTGATATCAAACATCGATCTTTTTATATTACTTTTACAAAGCTTATCGATCCCAACAACTTCGGCTGTACACGGTATCGCCTCCTCTTCATTAAATTCCTCTACTTTGTACTTAATGTGTCATAAAACAAGCAACTCTGGATTTTCAATAAACTGACTGATCATTGATGTAACTTGTTGTTTGTTTAATCTTCCTAATCTTGAATTCGTTATTTTTTGCATAAACTCTTTTTTTTGATTTTCAACAACAATCTTCCTCTGAAATTTAGTAACAGTCCTAACTGCTTCACAGGTTTTGTCATATTGGGGATTTTTGAAAGCTTTTATGATAGACAAGAAATTCTCCATTAATTCTGGCCATGTCAAATCTTTTCTTTTATCATTATCTATCTTTGTTTTTTAAAAAGTTTTGCAGAGCACTTTGTATTTAAAATATTTCTATAGAACAGTAGTTGTGCAAGTAGAACATCTCTTCTTTTATTTTCTTCAACTTTCAAAATCATCTTCTTAGCTTCTTCTTCTGATAGCCAAACACGTGTATTGAAGGAAATAAGATTGTTAACTACATCAACTTTTTTTTTAGTAAGCTTTTCCTCTCCATCTTCCATCCTTCCATTTTTTCTTTCGGTTTTACAAGTTGTCTAGCTGTGCGATTTTCTTTCAAGCGAATCTATATCTCTCTTTGAACTTTTCAATCATATCAGTATTTTTTATTCGAGCTGCGTTCAGCATGTTATTTCTATCCTCTAGTGACTTTCATTTTCACTTTCACTTCAATGTATAATGCGAGATCACATAGTTAGTGAAAGAATAGTTTGCAGACTGGCATTTGGTTTAGTACGCATTAAAAGATTCAAGATTGCAAAGTCAATTTCTGAAGCTTTATTCGTTGTGGGAACATTTTTTGAAAAATTTTTAATAATTTCAGATGGTGCCCAATATTTACCGCCGGATAGTTGCTCAATACACTGTCGTTCAAGAATTATCAGAAAAGCATGGAAAAAAACCTCAAGGACTTGATGAGTCATAATATCAAACTCTTCGTTTACTTCGAAAAATAATTTTTGATAAACTTCATCATTGTCATGAAATTCAAATTCTTCGTTGCTAAAAAATCTAAAACCTTCCATAACTCAAGAAAAATCCTTGCAATACTTAGACAAATCTAGTTTCAACCTCAAAAGTATAGGATTCATCTTAAAAATACTTCCTTTTTCAATTAAACGCCATAACGGTCCTGTTAAGATTATATCTATGATACCAAGAGCACGAGCTTCAGCGAGAAAAACTTTGTTTGCAATATCTTCATTAACAGCATTAAGAAGGTTGTTAGGATTTGGAAATGATTTAATAAAATGTTACTGTCAGCATGGTTATATAATTACAAAAGAGAATGTTAAATCGATTGCCAATGAATGGAGCAAAACGACACTTGGATGCTTTTGAAATTTTAGCTTTCCACTTTAGGTGTAAGTCAATGAATGTACCAAGAAACTTAATTGTAACGTAATCTCTTTTAAATAGTTACGTTGTTTAAGCTTAAAATCGGTGAATAATTTGTGATATCATTTTTATTTTTGTTCTGATAAAAAAGAGCCAGTTTTGTTTTTGGAGGCTTACAGCTAGTTTGTTCGCCTTAAACCAGGTTGAAATGATATTCTGTTCATAATTCGTTTTTGCGAATAAGTCACCTAAATTTTTTTTAGATAAAAAGAAATTCGTGTCGTTAGCAAACATTACTGCTGATACTTCAGAAGATGCGGTGTTTAAATCGTTTACATAGATTAAAATAAGTAATGGACCTTATACGGATCATAGAGGTACCCCACATATGATATCACAAATCGCAGTAAAACTGTTATTGTCATAATAGATGAATTGTTTTCTATTTGATCGATTACCTTTAACCCATTTATGTTTTGTCCCCCTGAAAACACAGATTCACAGAACCAATAAAACATTTAAGGTAGATAGAGGTACAACATACAGCCAACGTTGTATTGTAAATATCATTCCTCAAAATATTTTCTGTCCAATGCCCTGTTTTTTTTGGCAAAGTTTGTAACCTTTACAAAAATTGAGATTATTGAGAGATTTTATACTGTCTGTCGATGTCTACTAATGTTTTTTTTTACTCAATTAGGGTCCTTGTAACTCATGCAAGTGAGCTCACCTCACCATGCAAGTGAGCTGCCTTTTGGCATGAAATCTCTGCAGAATAGCCAGTAATCAGGGTGGGATTAGGTTGAGATAAAATCAAAACTATGTTTATAAACTTATGTATTTTTTATAGTCTGAGTAACAGTTTTTTGTTTTAGCAAAATGGATAGAGTTAAAAGGATGGCAATATTTTTGTTCGTCCATGTATCAGATAGTTATAGTAGACTTATGGGAATTAAAGGAATAAGAAGTGATTGTGTAAATATAAAAATATGCCGTGTATAATGATAAAAGCTTATGTTAGATGCTAACTACATAAGCTTGCCTAAAATAAAACGGGCAGTTTTATTTTAAAATTTTATTATATCATAGTTTGATTTGGGCATGAAAAGAAGAGATATTTTTGTTTTTGATAAATTGTGTTTTTGCTCCTAGTAGTTGCAATACTGCTTTTACTTTGATTCTTTGTACTTTAGGAGGTATTTCACTGTTGAATGCAAATGTTAAATCCCATCGTGGAAGTCTACATGGTTATGAATATGCTATTGATATATATACTGATAAACGAGTGTGGCATTTATGTGCCACGCAAAAAGCTATTCATACGGCTTGGCTTGAGAAGCTGCAAATACATAGTTGTGTGAGCGTAAGTATAAGAATTTATTTCAAAGTTAAAATTTATTTGCAGGAAAAAAATGCTACTTAAAAGCTGGAATAAGAATTTTAACTTATTTCTTACGTGGTCAATTACGTGGTCAATTTGCCATAACTTAAAAATAATACACTTTCTTAGAAATTCTCAATTAACCTCAATGTTGGCTAAATAGCAGGACAGAAAATCTTTTTTTTCTTCTTTTTTTAAGATTTTTTTAGGGATTAAGTCATTGAAATTATCTTAAAGTATGGAATTGCTGGCAGTAAGATGACATAACCGTTTAGAATGAATTGCAAAATCTAAACCTATTCTTTTATATCACATATTCTTTTAGAATCATTCGACTTTGGTTCCAACACCGAACTCATCATTACCATTAAGTCCAGTTTCGTAAGTAGTTTAATTAATTCATCATTACAACTTTAGTTGAATCGATAGCTGCAGTTAATTAATTAATTAATTTAAAAAATTATTTTTAAAGCAATTTAGGCAAATACAAATAGGCATTGAAAAATACTTTGAAGCGTATCATAAAAACTAGCGGTACAATAAAAATTTATAGAAAATCATACCTCATAGTGTGACTCAAAGCACTCACAATGTAACTAAAAAGATAAATTAACTTTCAAAATTTTTGAAATGATTTAACAAGAAAATCTTTCTCAAAAATTTCCGTTTATTTAATCGCACTGTTGCGTTCGCAGCTTTTGCACAATGCATACGATTTTTAGCCGAATAAATGTACATGACAATAATATATGACTATAGCATCC
This sequence comes from Euphysa ruthae, assembly GCA_035046665.1. NCBI lineage: Eukaryota > Metazoa > Cnidaria > Hydrozoa > Anthoathecata > Corymorphidae > Euphysa > Euphysa ruthae. The sequence continues at coordinate 4,545 of JAUZNK010008165.1, forward strand.
AGCATATTGGTTGCTAAACCACCATACGCTTTTATGGTTATGTAGAAGGATTTTGAAAGAAATAACTTTGTATAGTTTATCGCCTATTAAAGATATATTTTGTAAAACTTATAAACGTAAAAATATTTAGAAAAATTCAATCTTTTTTTTCCACCTGTGTACATACGAATTAAAAGTTTTTTTTTCAATAAAGTAAAACCGGAAAAAGTTACATTTTCATGCAAAAAGCAAGGCTCTTCTTGCCTACAAGGTATTTGTCCTCAACCACAAGAATCACGTCCGGGTTCCTTCCAGTTTATGTCAACAATTTTTTTGCAGAACGATTGAAAACTTTATTCCGAACTACAGTTTTATTTTGGAAACTCCTCATATAAATGATTGTCAATAAAATTTCTTACTTAGCAAATTTGATATACAACAACTTCTTTCGGATCTCAGTGAAGCAAAACCCTACTGCAGATCTGCTCCTGGTTTTGATCACCATTAGGGCTCGCATTAAAAAAAAAATAAATAAACGACTTGCAATGAATTTTATTTCCGTTAGTTGTATTGGAAAAAGTTCACTAAATTGAATAACTTTCTTGGTTTTAACGGTTTTTATATTATTGAATTTGATTAAGCCTTTGAGGAACAATGTAAATCAAGGTTTGTACAAGACCAGCTAGATTCACTATAACTCATGATATGAATAAAAAAAAAAAATAATGTGGGCTAAAAAAATTTATAAGAAAAAATATTAAAATCGCATTGCGTAATATGTCAAATGCTAGTATTAAAACTTTTAAAAAAGTATATTATAATTGTGTTACATTTGAAAACACATTTTTTTGTTAAGATAATTAGAGACATTTTCAAGCAACCTTGACTTAACCAATAATAACTTTAATGTTCTTAGATATTTTGAAGTACTTATAATCCGTAAACTTACTTCACTAATAAAACAGTTTTAAACCCTTAATTCATAATATATTTGCAGATAAGGCAAAAATTAAAATTCAAACTGCTAGTAACAAATATTTCCCCTTAAAATTTATTATTTACTATAAAAAAACTTTTGAACGCTGAATGAGCTTTATTTGTTTCTCGTTTATAAATTCCATTTGAATAAACGCGGCGTAACTATTTTTTCCTAGCCAAAAAAACACAAGATTTAGATTAAGACAAAAAAGAATTATTTTGCAGAGTAAAATTATTCAAAAAAATAAAACGATGTAAACACCTCCCCTAAATTTAATCAAAAATCAAAAAAAAAAAAAAAAAAATTCCTACGGTTTTCAATATTTTAAACATTCATGATTAACATAGCGAATCTTTCTTTTTAAATAACCTCTTTTTATGTCCAAAAAGCCCATTCTTCAAACGTTACCGTGATTAAAGGTTCCATAGCAATGCTCCTCACGACGCATACTTACCCCTTATTTTACTACCCCTTGACCTTTAAAAGCATCTAAACATTCTGGAAAAACCGGAATTGTTTCTTGTTAAAAAGCAAAGCAAAAACATGGTCTATTGAGTTAAATACTTTTAAAAACGTTATCGATTTTGTGATTTTGCTGAATCTTGCAAAAATTGAGTAGGTTAAAAAGTGAAAATTGGGAAATTTGACTCAAGCAACGTACTAAACACACAAACAGAGAAGAGGATTTTTAATAAAGAAAGAGAGTGTAAATAAAGATGTAAATATTACTGTTTAAGATGTGGTTACTTTTATCAATCTTATATATCAATGGCTAGTAACAGAGGCTATAATGTCAACAGACGAATGGAGTACACAGTGTGGGCATTATTAGGGGATGGTCATTCTGGTATAGAAAAGATTACATAATTGATAAATATTGCTAAGCCAATGACGCCTAGCAGTTATTAAAAATTTGTTGATATAATTGTTGGCGTTACAAAATTAGTAGTAGAAGAGAATATGACGGAGGCATCTGAGGATTAAAAAAAAAAGTAGGCAATATTGGCAACACCGTAGGTTCCCATCACTAAACAGGGTTGTTACTGTTTATCTCCACTGATAACGGGAAAGTTTTGGATGTTGAATCACTGAAATGATCATGCAAAGCTTGTTGTTTGAAACAGGAAAGCATGAAAGTCGACCCTGCAGGATATTCAAACCAGAGAAATTATCTCATATGCCAATATAACTACCAGGGATAAGCAGGCGGTATGAAATTACCAGTTTTGTTAGCTGAATTTCTTGGGTGATTGTAATAGTAAAAGCTATTCCAATGAAAAGTACACATATCCACTGAAATTAAGGTTAAGAAACTTGAATGTGTTGGGCACTATTAAAAACCGATTAGAGCGTGGTTGAGAAATCTAAAGAAACGAAATAAATCTACCGATTGCAAAATTATTTTTTGCAAGGTAGAAATACTAGTTTTCTAATATATAAAAATTATATCAGGAATTCGCACTTTAACGTATGCTTAAATTTAAACTAGAAAAAGCTTTTTCGGTCTGAATACCAAAAAGTTTTGCGAGGCAAGACATTGAATAAAAAGGTGTTACTCATGAAAAGGAAGGCAAATTATATGAAGCTGGAAGATTTTAATAGTCACATAATATTTATGCTCGCACGTTTGACAAACTAAATTTTATTTGAAAAACAATTGGGATTTTGTGGAGATTTTCACATCTTTTTTTTTTTTTTTTCTTTTTTTTTTTTTTTAAATTGTCGATACACCGGCCGAAATATCTACATAACTGGAAAATGTTTCCCAAAGAAATTCTCAGGAGTTTCTCTTTAAAATATCAGCTGTGATTTGAGTGAAATTAGATATTTATTTTAGTTTAAGATTTTTTTAGTACTGACTTTGAATCGGTCCAAAAAATTAATCTGCTAGCGGCTTTCAGGTCGTGACACTTATTTAAAAAAAATTTTCCGCCGAAATCAAACCTTCTTCTTAAGTTAATTTAAAATTAAAAAGAGTAAAATATTAAAACAATATCGAGGTGTTTTCTTGCTAATTGGTAACCATGGAAACCGGCTACCATTTTATATACTTTTTTCAAAAACTGTTGAGTACTTTTACATGGTTCAATAAGATTCTAGTTTGTGTGTGTTTCCCCCTTAATTGATTGTGCCAATATCCAAATAATTAATTTTTTGTTAATTGTGTATGCACATAAAGGCTACCTAGAACTGTTTAAATTTTGTTCTAACTGCATAAAATATGCTTTATGAGACAAGAAATTCTTTAAGAAGGTCTTAGAACTAAAAAAAACTTTGCTACCTTTCGTATAAAAAATAGACTTTTAAATGGTTACTTTAGATGCGTTTTTCTCAAACTATTATAAGCAGTTATAAAGTTTTTTATATATTGAGAATAATTTTTTCATCCTTTTTACGTTATAGTCCATATGCTTCTCTCATGAAGAAGAGTTACAAAAAAGACAGCCCTTTTAAAGCTGCTGCAACATTTTTCGAAACACCTGTAACGAAGGATACAGAGAAACACCCTACAGAAAACACATGGAATGATACAAAACTTGTGAAATCACTATCTACTCCCGTGAAGATATCAAATTTATCACGTCTTCCTCAAATATTTGAACGTGACAACGATTTTGAATGTTCTAGAAGGTTTGATAATAACATAAGTGATTCCGTAAGAGGTATTGACACTGATGAGAATGTCTTAACCTTTGGTAATACTTTAAATTCATATTTATCGTTAAGATTCATTTCACCTTAATCAAAATTTTACAATTTATATCATCAATAAATATTTAGCTATTTGCTCAAAAGAAGTCTGTAGAGTGTTGCCGCTTGATCTAATATAGAAAGAAAAAGAACACTATTGTTCAGCCACTGTGTGGTGGACTCACACAGTGGCTGAACAGTTTTAAACACAAAAATTATATCCCTGATAGTTCTTTCTTTTTAAATTTCATATACCATATCTAGTTTCAAATTTCAAATTTTTCTATTGGGAAATTTTTTTTATGGTTCATTTACTCTGAGTTTACCCTTCTCCATCTTTTGTCATTTTTGCGTTTTTTAGACTTCCGATTCGACTGAAGGATGACAAACAAGGCTTAATATGTCATCATATCAAAACTTTTTCAAAAGAATCCTTATTCCTGTTTAACCAAATTTTTTTTGAGATTGTTTTGACGCTTTAATAAAAAACTGCGGCAGCCGAAACTACAAAAAATTATAAAATTACAAGCTTTTCAAATAATTTTCCCCAATTTACAATATATATACATATATAACATATGCATACTATTGTACATACATAATGCCTGCAAAAGAAGTTTTCCATAATCCGGGTAATCAGTATGCTTTACTTTGAAGTTTTCCCACAGCTGAAGTCGTGATGAAGCGAAGTTAAGTCGGATATAGCAAAGTTGACACAGTAGTAGGACGTTTGACAACGGAACGAAAGCTCACTAGTTTGACTCACACCTCTGGCGGTAATTTACTTTCCATATTGTCTCTAAGTTTATGATAAAAACTCATTACGAAGTGCAGCTCTAGCTCAATTTGGTGGGGTTGTTTGGTTTAGCGAATTTCATGGGCCCAAATTTGCGTTCTAAGTACTCCAAGACCCGCTAAGCTTGTCCTTCTGGAAACAATTTTCTCCACAATTTGTTGGTTCCCACGTTAAATATAACATACTCACTTTCACTCATTCATGAATAGACTCACAGCACTGCTCACTCTAAGGGCCCAGATCTAATGATTTTACTTTGCAAAAGTCAACTAAGTGGTAAAAGCCAGCAAAAACACTTTAAGCGACACTAATGCCCAAGCTTATGTAAAAATTACAAGACTTGTTAATCTTTTGCTCCAAGTCAGGTGCAATTATACTACCATAGCAGGCTTCCAGTATATCATTGAAAGCTTTAAAGACACCAGAAAAAGTGTGTTCCAACAGATTTCTCGCGATGATCGGACATTCATTAACAATTTTTGACAGTGGTTGCCTTCAAATGCTCCATCATGGTATTCAGCCTTTTTGACATTACCTGATTTAAGCAATTCCCCGCTATTTACTCACACCTTCTCCATTGCATTTTACCAGGAGTTTCCCGAACCTAACATTAAATAAATTAACTAGTTCTAAGAATAGTTTCATTCGATCATCACATTCAATAATAGGTGGATGTATTGCATTCCCGAGCTTCTTTGCATCCTTTTTTGTTGCTTTTGATTCAATGCATTTTCGGAAAAAGTCATCAAGATTTTCATCAAATCAATCTTTTTATAAACACAAAAGATATTTCATCAAACTCTGCTGATTTATTTCAAATTGTAATTAATTTTTCTAACTAGGTTCTCAGTTTCCCTTGAGAACTCTTTTGAAATGTTTAATGTACGGTAAAAGTTGTTACATTTTTAGAAAGAACTGATGCTATTGAAAGAAGAGTCACTAGATTATAAAAAGATTTCAAAATTTTTTTTAGTAAATTGAAGAATACCAAAAGCGAATTTAACACCTCGCTTAAGTCAAAAGTTGGAAGGATAGGGTAGAAAGTTTTTTTTTTGATTTTTTTATTCCTATATTTTTCAATTATTTCCAAATATCTTTTAGGTTACCTATATTATCAGTTTATTTTAGTAAAAACTATTTTTTCTGCAACAGCTGTCCCATCAATCGTGTGGGATCTGTTATTAGTTGGGTTAAACCAAACATAGACATAAATTATTTTTATTTATTCCAATTTGGAGTGACAGCTTTGTTGCCAAGGACATTATTGTTGCTGTTGTCCAAAAGGTGGATATTTAAATCTCCGAAGATAAATAAACCTTTCCTATCATCATGGATGATGTGCAATGTTTGTGAAAGATATTTGAAAAAATTGCTAAAATCACGTGGTTTTAAACTATCACAAACCTTTTACAGTTAGTATAACTTACAGACCACTTAACACCATTTTTAAGTGGGATATCATTGCAGATTAAATAATCTCTGAACAAACAACTCTTCCACAAAATGTATTTCTGTATTTCCTTAATATTTGTTAATTACATGTCATCTATAGTGTTATTGCCATCTGTAGAGCAGTCTTACTGTCAATAAATATGTATTGTTTTGCGTAAGACCTGGATTAGATTCAATATCACTTATTTAATCCAACTTTAGTTAATGCAACGATAAAATAGCCACGCCTAGGACAAATTACAAATAAAGGTTATTCGAGATAACTTTGTTTATTTAATCATAAATAACTAAATTTCCAAAATCGGCCAAAATCGGACAAAAGAAAACGGAGATTTGGGCCCAAACTTAATTAACTCAAAAATCAAAAAATTTCAAAAGTAATATCATATTGTCGGATCGGAAATGTTATGGAGATCAATTTTGTCTGTAGAATTAATAGTCAAAACTCAATAAATAAAAAGATACAGATCAATTTGTGAAGTCAGGTGACACGGAGTATTTAATATTTTTGAGGAATACTCAATCTTTTGCATGACGCGATTAACAAATGCCGAATAACTGCGCAATACGATTAACCCTTCGGGGTACTGTTATTATGCAATAAAATTTGAAAGAACGTAATAAACATTTAAATAATTATATCATAAAAAATAATAATCTCGTTTTTATTTATAAATTATTAGTAGATATAAATTGCTTCAGTATTTAACTATAATTTTCCAGATATAAATGTAAAGTGAAGTTGAAGAAACGGGTATTACTTATAACCTATGCATTAATTGAGAAAAACAGTGACGTTGTCAGAACATGTGAGAATTACGGAAATAGGTAATTTAGTTTTCTTATATAATTTTGAACAAATTATTAGTTGATACGGCCCTGGAAAATTTTTTTATCGGAGAAATTTTTGAATTATAGGCGCATTATTGGCAGCTTACTTTTATTTTTTTAAATGTATAATATTTATTTATAGGTACCGATAGTATAAACACTGAAAGGAAAGTGAGATTCGTAAAAAGTGAATTCGCAGCAAATATAATAATTTCTACATAACACGTATTGATGATTGGGCGTTACACTTCCTTGGTACACTTGAGTATTATGGTAATGACCTACATGCTGCTGATTCTGTTTACCACCAATGCTGCAGGGTGAACTTTCGAAATCGGAAAGCACGTAATATTAATACATATTGAGCTATGTTTTTGTTTATCATTGTAAACTGATGAAATTATAAATATCACATTGTTCTCAATAAATATTAATTAAAATAAATGCTTATTTCAAGGACAATTATCCTAGTTATTGAAAATTAATACTTTATTCAGATACCGACTCAATATGCTCCAGAATGCAGTCTATCAGAGCGAAGAAAAAGTAGCCGACCAAAAGATCCTAAACATGTAGAAACTTTAAACTTAGGTAAAAGATTTATTTTAGTAACAACCTAAACTATATTTTTTCTAAATTTTTTTTTTCAGCAATAGAGAATTCCACAATATTTAGCCGTGCTTCCGCGTTTAAGGTATAAAGTCACTGCCTAGCCCATGCTAGCGTGTAAAACATACCTAAACTGTATAAGAATAGTAAGCAAGAATTATAATTTAACGTTTGGGACCTACAAGTAGCAAGCTATATTTCCAAAAGTGCCCACGGGTTTGGTACTGGTGTTCTTAGAGCTCCCATTTGGGCTTACAGTAAAAAAAAATCATTGGTCTCTAAGAGGGATTGAACTCGTTCGTCAGTGCCAGAAACCAAAGTCTTAATCGCTCGGCCAGAAAACAATTAAAGTTATAAGAAGAAGAAGAAATATTCAATGAATTTTTTAAAATTTAAAAAATTTTTTAAAAAATTATAAGTTTTCTTTATATTTATATTTATATTAGCGTTTGCTTACTACGAGGAAAACGATGAAGGGTTACATTGAGTGAATTTACAAATGTAATGAACGAAAATCTCAAAGGCGAGGGTTCAGCATATGACTTGAAATGTCCTTAAAGTTAAATGAAAATACAAAGATAGAATCGTTATTTCAATTAAAGACGGTGCAGCTGATATAATAACGTTGTAGAAATCAGTTAATCAGATATTACGAACCTTGTATTCTGAACAGGCAGGTGCCGATAATGCACATATGAAAAGATTATCCTAAAGACGGAATCGAAATTATTAAAATGTGAAATAAATAATGTGATTTTTACCCCAAATCAATACCAATCAGTCGATGACTTAAATACAACCAATAACCTATGCAGTATTCTCTCATCTCTACAAACCATAAAAGTTGATCCAATCGGACAGTGCATTAGACAAACATGCCGTCCACGTTCAGTTTTGGCGCCTCAGCAAATAGGATTTAGTGTTCAACATCATCGCCACTTTCGATGCAGACATCTAATTGACACTTTAAATTCATATGGCTCTTGCTCTTCTTATAATGAGACTTTAATGTTTGAGCGAGTAGCTGCTGTGCATAATGGAAATTAATTAGATGGTTAAAAAATTGTCACTGAAAGTATCATTTTATTTGTCGCTGAAAATGTCGACGATAATGTATGAACATATAGATAGAAAACATACATTCTATGGCATTGGAATAATTGCAGCAGTTAAATACGCTGCGTTCAACCTGCAGTTAATTCCAAGAAGAACAGTCACTAATGAAATAATATTAACTGCCTCTGAGATTAAAATCATAAGATACCGACAAAAAAAATTAAAATCAAGTTAATTACGTATGTCAATTGTTAACTGATGAGTCAGACAAACTATCCAAAATGAACAATATGGAAGTTCTTAATAAAAGCACAATAAGTTTCACAAATCCTATTCGGAGTTGGTCCGGATTAATGCAGTTGGCATTTGATAAACAGCTAAAAGAAAACTGCAAAACATCGCGAGTTTTCTTTTTGCCGATTATTGATATCAGCTCTAGTGACATCATATTTATACAGCACTAAAGTAGGTATCCAAAGTTACTTATAAATTTAACAAGCCTACAGTTGTAACATTTCGTTAGCCGATTTTTTGGAAAACAAGTATGGTTGTCAATGAATCAAAAGATAATTTGATTCAGAATGTTGTTGTTATGCTATGTATTTTTCACACAATAAGGAACTTGTTGGGTTGTATAGGTTATATTATGGAAAAGTCAGGATTATCAGACTTGTCGACACTTGTATACGGTGAAAACTCATTTAAATATATGCTGAGTGGGAAAGCTGTTTCTCGAACATTAAGAGAAAATCATTTGAAAAACCTCGTTTTGAACAGTTTGGTTATAGACATTCTGGTAGAAAACTCCGTAGAAAAATTGCTATACAGCTAATAACAGCTAATAACATTTTTGATCTGTTATTGAGCGGATCTTTATCACCAAATGAAATTCAGTCAAATGCGATCATTGAAGACAACTGGTGGATTAACAAGGGAACATGTTAGATTTCAGTTGGTTTAGATATACATGATATCTTAAATTATTCTTTCATACTAGTTTTGATTATTTATTAAAATTTCAATAAATACAAATTATAAGTGATAACACCTGTGAATGGACTAGAGCAATTCTTCTAAATCTTCAGGAAATCGGCAAATAAATATGTAGTCCACATTACAAACTCTATTATGGTTTTGTGTCCACTGCAAGAAATCTATTAAGTTTTGGTCATTTACTGCATTCCTTTAGCTCTTGGAATAGAAGAAAATTAATTCGTTAAATAACTTGAAATTGCTATAAAAATAAAAAAATAAAGGGAAGACTACATAAAATAAAAGCTTATTTTCTAATAACCGCGTTTTTATTTTTAAAATATGGACGAAATACAGCAAACAATATGATTGCTATCAATGCCTATGAACTCATGTTATAAACTGAAAATGCAGCAATGTTCCGTACGACAATTTTTTGCAAGTGACCAATATAAGACGGCATCCGTCATTAAAATCGAAATAGATCTCTCCGATATCAAAAAGTTAAAAGAAGCCTTTAAGGATTTAACGTCGTTTTCATGACAGCAGATAAATGAACATCGCGAACGTCTTTACTGCCAGCAGATATGTTAAATATATTAATATATATATTAATAATTAATATATTAATATATTAATATATTGATATATTAATATATTAAAATAACTAAAAAATTTCAAACACTAGCATATTCTCAGCCAAATTAAAAAACAGCGATAAGGTAAACTTATAAACTTAGCGCACGTCTCCCATTTTCAAACCTCTGTGAGCGTTACAATATCTCCGGAACGTTTTTTTCAAAGTTTGATTCTTGGAACTAACACGGATGAACTTGATATGAAAAATATAATACTTTGTGAAATTTGTTGCTTTCCTACTTCTATTTATGAAACTCCATCCCTGTTAGGAAATGCTGATAAAGCAAGTCTAGCAAAAGCGATTAGGAAACATTTTAATGACGGTAATGAAAACTGTTCTTTGGTGAATGACACCACTTGTTGTTATTATTATGTTCTCGATGGTGGATACTTGATCCATCAAATTCCATGGAAAAAATCTTTGACTTACGGAAAAATTCTCAATTCTTATAAATATTTAGTATGGAGAAGTTATAAAATGATTACACTGTTGTATTTGACGGATATAATAACGACACAAGCTCAAAAGATATGACTTACAGGAGGAGACGTGCAAGTGGACAAGCAGTTCACTTCTCAACCGATATGAAAGCCATCTATTCGAAGGAAGTTTCCTTGAGCGAGAGTGAGAATAAAGAGAAATTTATCAGGCTACTAAATAAGTGGTGTAAAGTCCTTTACTGGGGCAGCCATGCAGACATAAATTTTGTGGAAAATACGATATTTGAAAATCGAGACAAAGACTTTACGTTAACTGGTGAAGACACCAATTTTCTCAAATTGTTGGTCTGCAAATCCATTGTATTTTGTTAAACCTTGCTCTTCTATTGTGACAAAAAAAACATTGATTGCGATACACATTTAAAAATTTAAAGAAGCTTTAGGTTTAAATTTTTGTGAGACGCTAGTATTCTTGCATGCGTTTATGGGAAACGATACCACTTCTGCGATGCCAATTATGGATATGGAAAGTCGGTAGAGTTTAACAAAACCAAAAATGTCAAAAGGATTCAGGCTTCAGGCCTAGTCCCTAAATAAGGAACGCTAATCACACAATCAAGAAGCAGAATTAAGCAGAGAAGCATTGAAAATCATATGTGAGGAGAAAAAGTGAGAGGATAGATATTTCCATCTTTTTGACAAAATTGTAAAGTCAAAGAAATTTTTACGACCAGAATTCCATTCCTACAGAGTTTATTTACAAATCCAACCATAGCAACGCAACGATATATCGCCCGGAGAATGGGTTGGAAACTGGTAATAAACGAACTTCCACTAGCCCCACAAGAATAGTTGGAGATAATCCGTTGCAAATGCAATTGAAATTGTTCAATACCAGCTTGCAGCTGTAGGAAGAGCGGTCTTCCCTGCAACGATGCATGCATTAACTGCTATTCAAATTGCAAGAATAGTACACAAATCACGCATAACGGGGGTGATATTGATGAACCTTTAATTTTTTGTGTAACTTCACTACTATTTTAGAAAGGGAAAATAGTACAAAATAGTTGTAACTCAGCAAAATAGCGCGTTTAATTCCAAAAATTCGCTATTAAGGGCCTAATTATTAAACTTTGGAGGATATATCTGACTATTTATATGATCATGTGACTTCACAAATTGGTCTGTAACTTTTTATTGATTGAGTTTTGACAAAAAGTTCTACAGACAAAATTGATCTCCATAACATTTCCGATACAACGATACCAAATATGACTACTTTTGATATTTTTGATTTTTAGGCAAATTTCGGGACATTTGGCCGTAAAAAAGCGATTTTCCGTGGTCCGATTTTGGCCGATTTTGAGTATGTAGTTATTTATGACCTAATATACTAATATAACTTAAAAAAACCTTGTGTTGCAATTTTTCCTAGGTTCAACATTCAATTGTTTGGACTACACTAGATAATGCAAACAAAAGAAATTTGTGAAAATTAATTATTGAAAGCGTCAAGACTCGGCAAAGGGTATGAAAATAGATACTGAGATATGATCTGATACTCACATCTGATTTGAGTTGGAAAATTATAAAAAATTTTTGAATATATCACAAAAAACAATTCACATTACGAAGGATATTATTTGGCGTTACATTTAAAGGTTAGAACCATTATGGTGGTTTCTTAATATGAGGTAAGTTTTAAAACAATGTTTTCCAAAACTGCGTTTTTACATATTGACAGTCGTCCAAATTTATACCACCTATCTTCGGGGCGTATTCTTGGAATTGAACTTCGAAGGCTACACGTACTTTTCGTTCAAACTTGTTAATCTCTCTTTTTAATGTTTTGGTGTTATCCCAATTTATCTCTAAATCTCAGCTCTTAAATTAATTTAAAATGCTTTTGCCGAATTCTTATATTTATTGTCGTTGAAGGATTCTTTGTCTTGATTTAACCTTGTTTTTATTTGGGTTTTGGAGCATTGACAATTGACTAAGTATACACCAGGACGGCTATTCTTTGGTAGTTAGAATTTTTTTCTTGAGGTAAGGATTCGTTTTAGGCTTGATTTGAAGACAGTTTTGTAACCCGCATTTCTGTATATTTTACGAAGTTTTGGTGACAATGAGGGAATCCAATGTAGGGATAGGGTGGGTAGGCTATTTTGGTTAATTGATAAATCAGTGTTGTTAAGAATTTTCATTTTGTTTTTGACCTCTTTCACGATTTTTGGAGTTTGCATTTTTTATAACCGTTCTCAATTAATATATTTACAGGAAATTTAATTTTTCCTCCAAATAATTTTGGCTACAATTTTTAAACGCTCTGTGGATAAACCCTTTAAAAATGCCTTTTAATATCTGTGGGAATGGTATGAATATTTAATATCTGTGGGTCATGGTATGAATATGGTATTACTTAAACATTTTTAATTTCCTCTTTTCTGCTATTCTTAAACTAGTATTTTTATTGTTTATTATACAAATGTCATGAAAATTTAAAGACTTAGTATTATTTCAACTTCGATGATGTATTTAATTGTAGGGTGTTGTTGATTCAGAATTTTTTGAAATTTATTTTCTTTTTTAGACAGTAATGACACGGGTGAAAAAAGACGTGAAGGTTTGTCATCTAATAAAAAACTGGAGTTAAACATTTCAACAAAAATTGATAGCGATGAAATATTCGGTTGTTTAGGAAATTCATTATTTCAAGGTCCGAGACTAAATGATAAAAAATCATGTAGACAAAATTCGATGTCCGACTGTCAATCAATAATGGAAACGCCACCACCGAATTTTACAATTGAGCAACCTTCCTTGAAAACAACTCTGCCAGTGTTTAGATGCTTAAAGAAAAAAAATTTAGAGAAAAGATATTCGCAGATAGAAGCTTTATCTAGTAGCACCGATGAAGATACGCAGTAGATATGAAAGTCATTTACTTCAGAAGTTTAAAAAGCTACTTACTAATTAAAGTTTTTGTTTTCAGTTTTGCTTTTGCCATGAGTGCTATATAAGAACACTAGAATTTAGAAAGTATTGTTGAAAACTGCAGAAATCTTTGAGAATTAGGAAAAAAATCAAATTATATCACTTTGGAAATTAAAAAAAAAAGAAAAGAAATCGCAGCAAACGTTTATAAATAATTTAGCATTTTGAGTTCAAAAGGAATTTCTAGCTGGATAATTTTCATAAGGAATCTGGTTAAACCCGTGTTTCTTACTGAATTGTTGTCAAAATCACTATTTCGAACTTCTCAAATTTTTTTGGCAGTTTAAAAATTTTGTAAAATTATCTTTACACTTTATTTATTTTCATAAATCCGAAATAATTTCTTTGTTACGCAGTGTCACTATCTAAACATTTAGGGTCAATAAAGTAAAAAATTTTATAAAAAGATTTGAGCATAAGAGTAACTTATCAAAAACTTCACATCATCCAATTGTAAGAGATATTGAGAAATATCTAACAGTCTCTTCATTTACCTTTTAAAACCTTCTTAAGAAAAACATCGAGTTTTATAGAGAATTTAAATGGCTAGAAAAACAAAAGAATATTGCTAAAGAAAGTAGAAAAGAGTTGTTATGTAACTATATAAAGAAAAAAACGAATCGGAGCTACTCATAAAAATTTTGATTTAATCTTTTCTTTTACATGTTAAAAAAGTATATAAAATAATATATCTAAGACAATATCTCAATAAAAATGGCGTTAAAAGTGTCTTGGATTGAAACAAACTGACTAATTGTAATTAGCCGTTTATTTAATGTACATTTATGAAGTAGCACATTTATCCCATTGGATTGGATAGTTATAACGGATCATAATTTTAGAAAATGTCTTAATCAAGTATTTTCATTGGTTGCTCGACATTAGCTGTTATTATTCTTTTTTCTTTTTCTTTTTCTTTTTAACTTCATGAAGGGGGCAGAATAATAATTTTCTGGTCGAGAATAGTTTAAATAAATGATACATCAAATTCAACAAATATTTTACATTGAAACACTTAAATCAAAAAATAGCAAATAAATTTACTTCCATTTTTTTTTTTTTTTTTTTTTTGCAAAGGTCATATTTGTTTATATATAGTTTTATATAATTTGAAGGTTGCCACCTTCTACAATATGCACCAATCAGCCACAGCCCTACGATGATCAACCAAGACTGTTATGACCCTTAGTAATATTAGGAAATAATGACAAATAAAAAATTTATTGTTTTTTTTTTTTTTAATTTCATGTTGTTATTTTTATACTATAATTAATGTTACAAACTATAACAGCATTTTAATTAGTCGGTGCAAACAACCCGACTTCTTCCTTAAAAACAAATTTTGATGACTTAACTGTCTTAAAAAAATAGAAATAAAAAGAAAACGAAAAAACAGAATACAGTATTATTAATGCAAATAAATTAACATCGAAGCAGTAACTACTAAAAATTATATCTAACTTTTTTTAAAGAATAGGTTGATGACTTGTTTACAGATTACATCACTTTTAAACCCAGCGTTTGAAGTTCTTGCAATGTACAAGAAGTGAGGAAAACCCTTCAACAAAAGATTGGAAATAAGCTGAATATTCACATTTTTTTAGTGTATGTTCCAAGTGTGTAAAATCTATGAAACTCCACTTGAAACCGGTGTTTTAGGCAAAAAAAATTTACGATCCAAAATAAATGTACCAATGCTATAAAAGGTTATGCAAAAAAAATTTAACTTACGAACTTCTAAGAAAATAGTAAATAACAATGTCGCGTCCGCATAGCATTAGTGAACGTAGTTTTGTGTCACTTTGAAGACACCGAAATGACCCAATTTGGGTGTGGGTAAATTTCCGAGAAGGGATTTTCCGGAGTAGTGAGCTTGTGAGGGGAGAATTTTCCGAGTGAAGTTATTTTTTTTGGGGGAGTGAGTAATTTTCCAGAGAGGAGTTATACCGGGGGAATCTTCTTTGAGGGAATTTTCTTGAAAAAGTATTTCTGTCAAGTATAATTCCTCGAATAAACGCTGAACAACGATGAATCAATACTAACATATTAATACAAAATATGTGTGTTGAAAGTGGTTTTGGATATATTGAAAACGACAACATACACAAGACACAGCTGTGGAAAGATGGCATACACCAGCTATATTCTTGTATCTATTATATTTTTAAGGTAATAAACAACATTAAACGATGCCACAATGAATGTGCTTCCTCTTTTTCACATTTGAATATGAATGTATATGATAATCTAGGAAAACCTTCATTAGATTCTCCAACTAAAACCTACAATTAAGTATCCTTCCAGTTTATCTGCCGCTTTTTCATTCATTCGTAGCAAGTTAGGGAATCTAAAGGAGTTCATTTAACAAACCGTTGGTGTTGTTGCCATAGGAGAAACAAAAAATAATAATTCGTTTAAAACAGGTTCTTTACATGTAGATGATTGCAATTAACCATTTCACCTAGTCTCAACAAAAACATCTGCTGCTTTATTAGTATACATAAGTGAAAATATACCTGCAAAAATCCTAAATGAATCCACACTTCCGTATGATCTGCAGGTTATCACGCTTGAAATCAAGCTGGATGAGCAGGAATGAAATAGTTAGTTGCAGCCTTCTATAAACAAAAAAGTCGAGATGCTCTTTATTTTTTTAACTAATTTAGGAAATACGACAATTTTCTTTTGATGGCCGATTTTAACTTAGAAACCAGTAATTCAAAAATGGAAACTTTTGTACTAGTAAATAGCTGTTACAGTCTCAATACCTGCAACAAATTGATTATAAATCCATCTTACGAATAGCAGGATTTCTTTTCAGTATTCTAAATCTTCGAAACAGGTCTAAGTGATTATCACAACCTCTTATGTGTTATTATGTTTAACACAACCTTTAAAAAGTTGCCACCAAAAAAATTTATTTATCTATTTATCTGTCATACAAAAATCTTTGTAATAAAACGTAATAACAAGCAACACATTAATAAAGACCACAGGAAAGCTTTTTTGACTCATGTTACAGTAAAAGAGAGAGCGCAAATGGAAATTCTTTTGAGGCCATTTTCAACTATAAAAAACAATTATATCTTGTAGTTAAGTTAAACAGAAAGGTTAAAAAAAATATTTCGTAAAAATTAATACTGATAACTCAAAGAAATCATTGTGGAAAATGTGCAAAATCTATTTAGGAAATACCCCGACCACAGATCGTGTTTTTTTAGTTTAAACTGCAGAAATAATTTCTGATGACGTTTATTTTGCGAGGAAATTCAAGGGTTATTTAGCAAATATAAAGAAAGGTATGTCAATGCCAGAATGGTACTCACTTAATATAGATCATAGTGTTAAATTAGACCGAACCTCAAATGCTATAAATAAATTTGCTTCATATCCTTCCATTCTGGAAATTAAGGTAAAGTTTAGAAACTCTGTATATTCGTCTCTTGTATTTGTAAATTATCTGCCAGAAAAAATCCTCTCTCTAAATAAATGTCAAAATGTCAGTGGGGGAAATCCCTACTGATATATTAATTTTGTCCTCACGGTTTTTGCACAGGTACATTAACAGACTGCATAAATAGCTCTATAAGGGTTTGTTGTTTTTCCAGTGAAACTAAAATGCGCAGATTTCACTCCTATATTTAAAAAGGATGACCCCATAGCAAAGTTCAACTATAGACCCATCTGCAGTATCAAAGTTCTTTGAAAGAATAATGTTCGACTTAATAAATACCTTCATTTTGCCAAAACTTTCACCCTATTGTCGTTTTCGAAAATGAATAGTACCCAATATGCCCTGTTCTTCTGTTAAAAAATTGATAATAAAGGGTTTGTTGGGACATTACTAATGGATCTATCTAAAGCACGCGACTGTCTGTCACGCGACTAAATTATTGAAAAATTACAGGCTTATGGATTTGATCCTAAAAGTTTGTAATTAATTCACTCATTTATAATTGTTTATAATTGTCATAAATGTCTAAAAGTAAAAAACGAGTTAAGATATTTTCTACATTAAGTGAATTTTTGAAATTTATCGTTTTACATTTTTAAAAATTACTTATTTTTATTTATTTTTAAAACTGAGCTGTGAAACTTTGCTGATGATAATACACTGTATGCATGCGTCAGGAGCATCCAAAGTGTATTGAAGCCGAAAACGATTGTAGCCAAATTATAGACTGGTTTTCATACAACTCAACGATAGCAATCCCAGCAAACTTCCAGCTTATGTGCTTAGGAGACTTAAATTATTTATGAAAGATCGCTTTTGCTTAAAATTACTTCATATAAATCTTGTGTACAGAAACTTCTAATCCTACCTGAAATGACTTCCCGAACCAAGTACACAGATACAAACCTTTACCGCAGTGCCACTATTTGGTACTCATTACTTCCAAAGTTGATGAATTCAAACTCGCTTTTTGAACTAAAATTAGGATTAAAGTTGTGGTTTGGAAAAGGTTGTGTGAAAAAAAATGCAGGATTTTTTAATTTATTTATTTTTAATATATGACTGATTTTATCAGATGCCATAATGTATTCAGTTGGATTAAGATGGCAATTAACGAATTTTTAAAGAAATTAGTGTACTGGTTATATTGGGTCAAAAATGAAAAACACTTTATTAAATTGAGTAAAATTTTTTACATATGTCAATCAATAAACAATAAAGCAGAAATAAACAATAAATGGAAAAAATCTATTCTTTCAAAGCCGGGGGTAGCACAAAACACTAAAAAAGCTGCGGGTGATAGTTGGAGACGGTTAGATTAAAAGCTATGAAATTTTTAAGGATGTTGTATAATTTTATTTTGCATGTAGCAACTATAGGAGGTTTTTTTTTCAAACATAATTTTTAGGGGGTAAAATTGAAAAAACTTTTTTGATAGTTTCAAAACTTGAAATACTGCAAAACATGCCGTGTTTCATTTCTAACCTCGTCTCCTCAAATTATTCTTTTATAAACTGATTTTACTGTTTGGATTTTCACAATTTTTGCAAATCACATTATCCAAAAGAAATTTATTCAACACTTGAATGTCTATCAGTTTTTAATGCCACATCTTGTTCAAAAAAAAAGGTTACAATTTGGAAAATTTAGATAGTTTTTATAATGATTTTGATTTAATTTATATGCTTATAGTGTATTAAAAGAATAAGATAAGTTATAGCTACGTGCTTCCAAATTGGTTTAGCCTATTTTGTATATATTTTCCAATAGAAACTTCGAGAAAGTACAATAAAACATTCTCCAATTAGAAATAAAGTGCAGGGGCTAAATTTATACTCTCAAATATCAAATATCACATGATGATGAGGACAAAAGAACTGCTCCCTCGTCTGTGCCACCCATGAAAAGCGGTAGGCCACAAGCTTCAAATCCGACAGGCCCAACGATTGCGCGATTGCTATAATAAGCAAGCCTATGTCATGTTAACTGCTTAATACACACAAATTTGAATTTAGATTTTTTTCAGCCCGAAAACCAGATGTTTTGGCAGAAGTAGATGCAGACTATAGCTACGAATATGGCTGTTTCGAATTGTTTCATGAGGATATTCAACATCAGTTAGTAATGTAGTTCTAATAAATGAGTTAGCTGAACTGAAAATCCAGTAAAAAATTCCTTCTTTATCATGACATTCAAACTTCGCAAATTGGTAATTATCCAATTATACGAGATACGAACTTCTCAAAATTTTACGAAATTACGAAAGCAAAAAAAATTCATATGTGATAGATGTAATGTTAATCTTCATCAAATAGAATGTTTTAAATGTTTTAACACCAAAAATAAGTGGCGATGTTATATATTATGATAACTTTATTTATTTTCACAGTATTTTACATTTCATTTGGTAAACATTATTGCTATAATTGTGTATGTCATGCCTATGGAAAGATTTATATTTAAAAAATTATTAAAATATTGGAATGGTGTGAAATTTTGGAATTTTATTGTTATGTTTTTTTAGCTTTTGATAAAGTCTTTGTTACTGGTGAAACATAGCCAATCTGTATACCAATAGAAAGCTAATAGATTTTGATATGAGGCTATACCTAAATAAATGCATAAAAAATGTGTTAAATATTTTTTACCATATTTCAAATAAAATTTATATACTTATATTTATATATATATATATTTGAAGTTTGAACAACAATTTAGTGCCCAGGACTCAATGATCCTGAATTAACTATTTTATCTTCATGTAGTGAATTTTATTAGCTTTTCATTGGCATGTAATATTGCTATATAACCACCTGTTAATTGGGAAAAAATTAATTTACGGTATCCTGACTTTTTCGTGTCTCCGCAGCTTGCTAAGAAAAATGCTTATAGAGTCAGACATCATCTTTGATATATTTCTCTCTTAGATCCCAAAATTCGTTAAATTCCCGAAAATTTTATATAAATTATTTGCGCAATTTTTTTTTGAATTTTGATTTGCAATCTGCAATAATTAATTTCCTTAAGGTATACGTAAATTAGGTGCTTAAATTCTAAGTTTAATTTTGAAAACAGTTCTTAATGAGAAAATGTAGGATAATCCTAAACTAAGATATCAAGATTCTCAATTCAAGAATATATATTTTCGAAGTATTGATTAAAAGAAACCTTTTACCACAGAGAATTATTCTAGATGTAAGAAAATCTTTTCTTAATTCTAGTTATATTTCATTAATAAGAAAATTCTAAATTTCGCTGTGTAAGCACAAATATACTTTATTATAGCAATTTCATTTACCATGAATTTTTATTGTATATATA
>JAUZNK010008176.1:0-24754 GCA_035046665.1 Euphysa ruthae
TATATATTCCTTCAAATTAAAACTTATTTACGAAAGTATATCTTGCAGTTTTTGCTTGCAGTGAAAGTTTCTGACATTATTATGTAAGTTAAAATCAGCCATGCAATTAAAAAAAAAAAATTAATTTAGCGATAAGTTGAAAGGCATTTATTTTGCTACTTAAATAAAATATATCGTTTAATAGCGATAAAAATAGAATATCGTTTTATTACTACTTTTTTCATAGATTTTTCATTCATATTTTTGCTAAATATCTCATAAAACTAAATTTGATTTTCTGGTGGGGTCCAAAGATTGCTACTAGATTTAGGTCTAGAAATACTAATTTAGAAAAGGGGAACGCTATGCCAGAGACAAAATAAAACCCAGCCAAATCGTGCGTTTTCAAACAAGGAATAAAATAAGAGAAATTTTTTTTTTTTTTTTTCAATTTTAAGGAGTATATAATCTATTTCCTAATTCTTAAAATGCAATATTAGGTCACTACATATGTTAGAAACTTCAGCTGAAAATTATCCAAATACAACAGTAAAAATACATCAAAGTATGAAACATTTATAATTTTTTCCCCCATACACATTTTCTCACAGACTTAGGCTGTTTCTTATTGTTATTTTATTTACGATATTGTTGTTCCCTATTATCACTTGTTAAACTCGTATTTCCATTTGTAAATAAAATAAATTTATATGGAATAAAACCCTCCCCCTGACTCCACCTTTACAAAGAGTAAATGTATTGTAGTATAAAGAATGAAATATTTTTTTAATTTTGAAACATCGTTAAGAAATCATTAATATACCCTGTTCTTCTCAATTTTATTCAACTAAATGTTTGAACCCCTGATTTTCTTTGAGCCCTCCCCGTGTATAATCGCTTTTTCTTTCTTTTGCCAACATTATTTTCAGTTAAATCATATGCTAAAACCTCCAGAAACAAATTTATTCGCCCCTATTAAAAACATAGTTTACGGCAGACAACCAAATTTTATTTATGTAAAAGAAAAGCCCAATGTGAGTTCTCCGCTCATGCATGAATCAACACGGAGAGTGAGAGAGAGAAAAAAATAAACAACTTTTAATCAAGCGATTAGGTCAAAATGAATGGTGAGCTCATAAAAATATATACTATATTTAACAGCAAAAAACATTTTTTCAATTTGATATTTTGTTATTCTCTTTAACAAACGGAGATATTATTAAAATTCTAAAAAAACGCCTTAACTGACGCCAAAGCTATTTAATATTAAAACTCGATTCAATTTCAATCAGTAGATTATTTATAGTGTGTTGGAAATAAAAACAATCGCCTGACTTTTTTTTTTTCCAATTTTATTGATTATCGAACTTCTCTAAACTCTTAGCGTTTAACTCAATTAGAAACCAAGTTAGTTCGGGTCACTCATTTCAATCAACCCTAAGAAAATTAGTGTAAAAATACGAGTTTCTAGCCAAAAATACATGGGTAAACTAATGCTGAATACCAAATTTATCGTTGGGATTAATAAAAGGTCTAATTTTAGTAATATGGAGGTGGCTATATTTATTGGTTATCTTTTAAAATAATATAATAATAGCAAGTAAGAATAATTTATCTCTAAAATTCTTAAGTTCTAAAAACTGAAGCCTAAATTATGTTTGACCAGAAGGGATACACAAGCCCTTAATTTTAGAACACACGTGTGGTCGTTTAGGTTTAATCTTTTCCAGAGCAATTCGAAAGTACCAAAGAATTTCGACAAATATCATAAAAGCAACGGAATGCACGAGAAACCTCTAATATGTTAGCTTACATTGCTGTTTATCCTTTTATATCTTTCAGCAGTAACCGGGAATTAACGAGTTTATTCAATATTCAATTCAAATTTCCACATTATCAGAGCTGTGATGTTTATAAACAGTGAAACAATGTTAAGACGAAAGAATGAAATCTATATTTTAGACTCAAATGTTTTCAATATTTTGAAAGAATGATGAAAGATAAGATATGTGTTATGATAACTTTGGCTTAGATCTGGTAATTCGCGAAGTTTAGGGAGCAGCACTTACAACCTACAGGTGCACATAATAAATCCTAGTGCAATTTGTGAAATCATACTAATGGTATGTTGAAAAGTCTAGTTTACGAAAGGGAGAATAATGTAGAAACTATAAATCAAGAGAGATTAATTATAGTATTTCACCCTATATCTTTTTGGTCAAAATTTTACTTCCATATCAGAAATTATCGTCATGCGACGACATGTTAGGTTAAGTTTGAGTTGAATATCTTCGCAATTTAAAGTATTTAAAAAAATGGATTTACCCAGAGCTACTAAGCAACACTACCTTGATTAGAGCTGATATCACGTCGGTATATCTTCACAAAATGTACTCTAGCTTTCGGAATAATGGAAAATTTTATGCTGGAAAAATTTTCATTCCAAAGACTTTTTTATTTTACTTTTGTGATCTTTCTCTCACAATAGATGAATTTCAGAATTAGGTAACATAACACCTCTTATACCCTATTGCTGATCTTAAAATAATTTTTTTTTTCTTCTTTATTTCAGATAAAATCGCATAAAATATGCAAAAATAATAATCATCCCATTTTACGATACATGGACATTTTATGATACATGGACAGTTTTTCATAAAAAATGATAAACTCCTCCATAACGTAGGTGACGCTATGGAGTAAATGTATTTTTTTTACATGAAATCTGCTTATTGGAAACAAAATACTAGAGTTCTTTGACCTTTACTCAAAAATCAAAAATCAGGATTTTTCAAGAACTGCAATATAAACAGATTTTAAAAACAAAGTTTTTTTCTTAATACAGCTTTTAGCTCTTGGCTTGGATTTAGCTGCATGTTAAAAGAAGGTACCTATATTATCAAATAAAAGTAAATCTTTAAACAAATTCTTTTAACAAAAACTTTAGAAATTCGACCTGGTCGGCAGTATTTAATATCTCTTTTTATATTTGTTTTATTATCACCCATCTCATAATAAAACAAATTGTCGAAATGTAATTAATGAAACCAATTTATTCTTTAACTGTTTGATATTTTTATTCTTCCTTTTTATTTTATTCTCTTCGATTGAATTCAGTGTTCCCAATCAATGAAAGTTTACTTAAACAGAATAATTTGAATAGCAGATTCAATCAAATACGTAATGTTTGGCTACAACAAATAAAAAATGAAAAACAATCTAATTTCCACATATTCGCTTGGATATTTTATATCTTTCTAATGAATATTAATAGTAAAAAAAAAAAAAAAAAAAAGGAAAAAACAGAGAAATATTTTTTGTAAGATATGAGGTTAGGTATTTTTAATCTGCTTTTTGTCTTCTGTTTTGAAGATATATGTATTTAACTTACATATGATGGCACAGCTGTGCATATAAAAATTCTTCAATTTGCATATATTTCTATTCGTAAAGCTAACAAGAGCATTCTATTCGTTTGTGATTTCTTTACTCAACTCATTTTTAACATGTGCCTATCAATCGCATACTTGTATTAAGGAAAATACCATACAAGGAAAACTCATATTTTAAACAAGACAGTCGGTTAATGTATATGTATTGTAATATCTATGAAACACTGTTAACAAAAGGGCAGGGAAAATTGAAATAGATGATTATGAGGATTCTATAAATAAATTCTTAGCTTCACAATTAGGTGGTCAGAATTCCATATTTCCAAATTGAAAAGAAATTTTCTAAGATCTTACCTAATATTTTAAAAGGTTTCTTTAAAATTTCTCGTGAAAAAAACCCAAAAAAAAAAAAAAAAAAAAAAAAACATGTAATTTATTAATTTTAGTAATTTAATGTACTTTTCACTTTGTGAATATAAATTACATAATATAAAAACAATGTATATTGAAAAAATTTCTTACACTTTCGTAATTTAAACTTGATTTAGAGGCACTGTCCAAGATAATCCATACTAGATTAACAAGATTTTACCATTGAGAGCTTTAAAACTCTCTTTCAGCCTATTATCACACAAGGTATACAATTTCGAAACAACGTGAGAAATTGATCACGGACGACCATTCTTATTTCTATTTTTAAGTCAACAATTTCTATTAACTTTATTTTTAAGAGAAAATTCTGCATTTCAAGGTTTTTTTAACTGTCTTCTCTGTTTAGAAAAAACTAACTTTAGTTAACTTTTTCCTTAATATTATATTATTGATCTATAATACAAAAGTGAGTTCATTGAAGCAATTAAATTGTTTCAGATTGACATTTAAAAAATCTTCGTTAAGCAGCTAACTACAAAAAATTTGTGTCTGCGAAACAATTCAAACAATAGTTTTTTTTCCCCTAAGAATTTTAAATGATTCTTTTCCAGCTTAAATTAAATTTTTTTGCCATAAAAACGCAAATTAAAATGATGATATAAACAGAGCAAAATCCTTTATAGCAACATGGAATTATGAAAGCCATGTGTGTGTGACATCATTAAATTTAAAATATAAGTAAGTATAAAATGAATGAATAAAAGAAAATGAAAGAAGATTTGCCTACCTCAATTCACCATTGATAAGTTCCAAACTAACAAAATTTCCTTTAATTATACTTCTCCCATAAAATAATAACCCCGATGGATCAATAGTTCTAAATCGAAATATTAAACTTATTGATTCCCTCTGTCTTCTCTCGTATCCGAGGTTATATTCAATTTGTTCCTTTCCCTTAAAAGTTACTGTAATGGAGTCTATAAATGCTATTCCATATAATACAAGCAACAAAAAGCTCTTCATTGCGAAATCTAAGACATTAATAAATATGCAGCACAAACAAAGTTTAAACAAATCTTTCAAAACTTTGTAACTTTAATTAATAAAACATTCGTTTATTTTTCTCTACTTTTTATATTGTTATTACCAGATTTAATCATGCTCAAGGAAGGCGACGGAGAACTCATAAGTATAACACATCACTTATTCTTCCAATGGAAAATTTCTTTATGATTTATTTGTTATTTGCAATTAAACAAACAACCAATGAGAGCGTAATATTCTGAAAAAAGCGCGAACAATGGTTTACGAATCAACACTAAACCCAGGTGCAACCAAATTAGTTACCAGATTTCTTTTCTGTCTTTTGAAATAAAACGCACGTGTGAGATGATGAAACGATTTTATGACTGTAAGTTACACAAACATGAAAAAGACGAGTGATTTCTTTTTGGTATTTGGTTGATTTCATAAAACTTTCTGACCATTATCAGGCTTGTGGAGATGTTTACTAATAAAACTAGTGAACAAATATAGGGAAATAGTGATAGTTTGTTGTTTCTTTTTCACATTGAATAAAGAGCATTATGCTACTATACTCAACTATAACTTTCTAATGGCTTTTCTTTTACACTTTTTATAATGTATAATAGTATTAAAAAACCTTTTATATTCCATTCTTAACATAAAAAAACATTAAAAGAGAATGGCCAAAGCAGGTGGAAAGAAATAAAAGCGATATAAATGATAGTTTTTCAATTTAAATATATAAAATCAAAGAATAATACATGTATATAATATGAAAAGCTCATTGAAAATTTTTTGAACCAAAAAAGCAAAATAAAAATTGAATATGAAATTGCTCTCCTTTATAATTACAAATATTTCTTTTATAGATATTTAATTAATGATTTCCAATAACACAAAATCTCATAAGTTAGCTCTGAAATTCAACGATTTGTGGCCTTAAGTTGACATTTATTTTTTAGTGAAACTCAAACCTGCTACTTGTTTAGTTGTACTTTCTATATGACGTTTTTTCGAGGCGGCCCAACAAACTTATGCAATAAAAGCAACTTTATAACCATTACCTAAAATATAATCTTAAAATATAGCGTATTGACATAATTTCATTTATTATAGGGTTTGCTAGACACTCTAGTCTGGCCAATTGTATTCCTGCTTTTAGTGTTATCCTCTTTTAAAATTTAATTTAAAAAAATTTAGTTGAATTCTGATGATTTAAACATATTTTTCGTGTGATGGTTCGGCAAAATACTCCAAGTTAAGTGAATCAAATTAAAAAACAAAAAAAATATAACTAATTGAGTTTTGATAAAGATTCATCTTTAAAGGTTGGTGCTTCAAAAATAGATACATTTTCACACCAGCCGAACGGAAACTTATCAATATTTTGTTACTTTACGGACACGTCGGCTCAAGACCTACAAAAACTATAAAATCTTGCAACTGAACCCAGCGAAATATTCCAAAAGTTGGCTGAATCTAAACAGAACTTCTCTTTAGGTGGTGGTAACATGAGGGAAAAAAATTTTTTTTTATAGTCACATATAGTACGAATTTGGGACAAAGGACTGGCACACACCATCTAAGTACTGCTATATGTTGCCCAAAATTAGATGGCGGCTTCAACGTAAACGCAGTCATCAAGTGGGTAAAAGGTATGAACCGCATACCTTTTCACTACGGTCCTTTCACTTCTAAAGGACCAGCAAAAGATAAATAATGCCAAGACAAGCGAAATTACCATCCTTAGAAAAGCTGCTGAAACGATAAAATCAAAACTTATTAATTACAAATTCACCATCTAAATCCTGACGAAGTAACAGCTGAAAAAGTTGACGAAAAAATTCCACCACTCTTAGAAAAAATGTTTACAATGATTACTAATAGTAAAGACGAAAGAAAAATATACTCTATAGCTAAAGATGTTGTTGTATTATCTAACGGAAAAAAACGCACACCAAAACATATTGGTTGAGGAAATTTTTTGAAAAACACTGTATGCTCGTAATAGATTGCTGCTCTACACTATAGCTTAGGACACTCCTAAGCTATGATGATGCGTTAAGAATTTATACTACTTGATCACTACTACTGGTTTAATTGAAGGTGAAAACGGCTATGATCTAGTTCTTTCAAATATTCAGGCTTGCGTATTGGCACAAGCCGCTTCAGACAATGCAGATTATGGCCAAGAAGATAACTCTCAACAAGTAATAAGCACTGTCATTTGCAAATATGGTCAATAATATTTCTAGAACAATAAAAACAGTACTAAAAACGAGCGTCGAATACCAGAAGTTCAGTTACAATACCAGAAACACATCTTGAAGAGTTCACTGCCATAGCAAATCCAGTTTTGTTAGCATATATTACGGAAGTTATGACAGACAGTTTTTTCATTCATGAAAAGCCAGAACGTGAGTTAAGCACATCACTAATAAAAACGTGTTATGCTTTGAGTTACAGGGAAAAAAAAAATTCAAATTACATTCTATTCAATATGTTCTCAATTGGACAGGTTTCCCAAAAAATGGTTTCTTTAAAAGTTTCTTCACCAAGAAGAATCGGAAATTATAGTACGTTACCAGCTGCTCCAACTGATGTATCTGTTCTTTAAAACATGATAATGAATGTGAAAAAAGATTTTAAGAATAGATCAGCAAGATGTATGTGTCACAGTTGATGAAGGAATTTGCAGAATTGCGAAACAGGTTTTTTTATCTTTAACTCTTTAAAACTGAAAATTATCATGCGTTGAAAACAATTTAAAAGTAAAACCTCGTTCATTGCTGCTTTTCACAAATAGGGACGAATAAGATGCTATATAAAAAGTACTTTAGTATCATTATGTTTTCCCGGTATTACGTGTGTAAATTTTCGCCAAAAAATTTCTTTAAATTTATTACTTTACAAATTTTTACAGGTGCAACGGTTAGTTCTATCATTGGATGACAATGACTATATCACTGGGAAGGTCTCATAAAGCAAAAAACTTTTGTGGTATCATTAGAAAACGTATTAAAATTTCAGGTTTTGAAGACATATCGTACTAAGATCAGGGATTTATGGTCCTAATCAAATCGAGAGTAAGTAATTTTAACATCAGATCTTCCACCCCAAAGCAATTTAAAAACGGCAATCTGCAAAAATTAATTCGATGAATTGAACAAAATATTTGTTTGTCAAACTGTTTTGTTTGTCCAAATATACTATTTCAAACTTTTTAAGAACCAAATTCCTGAAATTTTTTTCATAAAAAGCAGCCTCAGTTAATAAACGCCAATTTAATTCAAGATTTCATTAATTTCATTAAATTCGCAGCCACATTGAACTTGAAACGCACCAGAACGGACCGCAAATAGTAAATTGTTTGAACTAAGATAAATATATGAGAATACTCGTTATTAACGCTTAAGGTATAAATATGACAGAATAAATACATAACTTTTGGAAGAGCTTAATGACTGGAGCACGAGCCAAGATAAGGGTTTGCGCCGACTTAAATATACTAAATTAGTTGAATTTTATATATCTCATATAAATACTAAACACATGGAAATGAACAAAAAGGCCACAATTAAAAACAGCACCATTAAGTATTCTCAAACAGCATAAAAACCATATTGTATTCCCGGTTCTTAATTCAGCTTCGCAGAAGAAATGTAAGATTAAAAGTATTAAACACAGCAAACACGTCAGTAGAAGAAATACAAAAAAACAGAAGATATATATATCTGAAAATGTAATATTTATATCTTATTCAATAACAAATCTTTAAGTTACTTTTAAAAAAGAACAAAACTGAAAAAAAAAATATATTTATACATATATATATAAATCCTATATTAAAAAAAAAAAAGAAAAAAGAAAAAAATAAAAAGAAATGTAAGACATGAGATCTATCAATGTGATAAATAGCTATAATTTGTATTGTTTTTAAAGGGATTCCAAGGTATTTCGGCATATTGGTTTCTATTTAAATTGTTTTAATGATGTTTTTTTATTTAATCAAAACGGCACAAACGGTTCTCGAGTTAGAAGCGTTTGAAGTTTGAAGGTATAGTTTAAAACAAGCCTTGTGATGACAGCACGGGTACTTATGACACATTTAGGACATCACTTTTCATCTATATTTTCAGAAGTAACAACAGTTTTTCAATAATCTTTGATAAGATGATAGGTGTCTATGTCTTTAATAATTATGAACAAAAACTGGAATTTTATTTTTGACAGGTGGCTAGTTTCAGGACATTTTATGTTTCAGGACAATGCGAATCTCTATATTTCGGCTTTTCGTTTTTCAAAGAAAATCGAAATGCAAACTTGTCATGTTATAACGGCTCTCCTCAAAAAATTTAAATGTTATTTGAGAATTCAAACTTGATTTATTATTAATAAACAAAAAATTAAAAAACTTGGAACTAGTCACCTATAAGCGATAAAATTGCATATTGTGTACAAAATCAATAAAAAAATAAACATCTATCACCCTACCAAAATTATTTAAAAAATGTAAATGCTTTTGTGATGTCCTAAATGTGCCAGACGTACTGTGATGCCATTAATAGGTCTGTTTCACACCATAGCCCAAAACTTCAAACATTTATAACTCGAGAACCGCATAAGCTTTTTCGCAGAAATAAAAAGGATTCTTCATTATTTTAAAAACACCTTAAATAGACAATATCCCGCTGTACCTTAGAGTCCCTTTAAGGCTGTAACTTTTAATTGTGAATTGTTCGAAGTTGGAATTTTAAGCTTTACCCTTTTGGGGAATATTTAAGCTGTAAAAAAGTGTGAAGTACATAAAGGAGAGTAATGGAATCTCGGCAAACAATTTTTAAAAAGAAATGCTGCACTAAAAACACTTTAAAAAAATTACCTAGACAAGTGAATATAAGCTAGACCAAGAAATAAAACTTAAATTTAAGAAACCACAAAAGTTAGAGAGAAATTATTTAAAATGCATTCTATAAAAATTTTAGCCGTATATTTATAAAAGATGTATTAAAAAAACAAAAGTTTTTTATCGGAAAAAATTTAATCGACTTTTTCAAGTGAGCATAGTTCTTAGTCTAGAAAAAAAATATATATATATGTATATAATAAGATTCATAGAAATCCAGGATTCAAAGACTTAATCTCAAAAAACGATAACTGCTTAAATTTGTTTACATAAGCGTCACTAAACACCCGTTGTTAGGGAAGAATTTTTTTCGTTTTTCGGTGCCTATTTAGGTCAAATATATTCACTTATCTTTATGAAAATAACGGGCCAGTTGTCACGAAACAAGGACTTTTGGTAAGTGGTTTTTTTTTAGTAAAATAACCAAACCCATAATCACTTAACTTTACACAAAATATTTTATAAAACAAATCTTTAAAAATTTACAAAAAAGTGATATGTCGCTTAAATTTATTTTTAAATAATAATAAAAAATCGTAAATAGATTTTGAGATATTTATGGCGGTACAAAATTTCGTTTTAATAAGATGATTAAAAGTTTCCTAGCGATGAAAATAGCCTACCAACACATGAGAGTGAAATTGTAGTTTCTTTTCCCAGACTAATATCTGGGAAACTAAAAAATCACTTTTTTAGTTTAAATGTGCATTTGACTTAGCACTGAAAAAAAAAAAAAAAAAAAAAAAAAAAAAAAAAAAAAAAAACTCTGAACTCTGCTCGGGGTACAAAATATTGGATTATGAGCTGGACGATTAAAATAGTGATTCGCGAATAGCACCGTCTATAAACAAAAGCTGCAGTGTAAACACTACTTAAAAAATTCACAAAGAATAAATTAAATTAATCAATACTGGAAAAATTATGATATAATTTACTGTAGACACTTAATAAATCATTCTTTTAAAAAATATAAGCCATTTTCCTTATTTTCCAAAGCAAACCAGCTGTGAAGCATCAAATATAATCTTTATAATTTACCACAATCATCAAGCCTGAAGCCTGAATAAATCGAGGTGGAAAAAAAATCTGGAGTACATGTCAATATCTTTATACAAAACAAAATACGATTAGCGAAGAGTATGGTTAATCAAATAGACTAGTTGATAGATATCATCACCGGTTTTGCCAACCAAAGCCTGATGAATTTGCAAAATAAGACCAAGGACGTAATGAGTTAAAAAATAAATCCTTTCTTTAAAGCAAAAAAAAAGAAGACTCCGTTTCTTTTTTTGTTGTTGATATTTATGTTACATCCAAATATTTTAAAATTTAAATTCAAGATGTTTTTATGACATCAACATTTTAAAATAAAATTTAGAAAAATAGTCAGTAAAAAATAGTTCAAAATTTGAAAAAAATACCGCACAAAAATGTCTGAGGCTCTTATTTAAAAAATAATCTGTAGTAATTTCAAAAAAATAATGAAGCTAAAAGTCTTATTTCAGTAAATATTCTGATTTACATGTTCTTTTTTTTGAAAATCAAATTGTAGAATAATTTTTATTAAAATGACAGAGTCAATATAAAAGCTTTCTGTCTGCCATGGTACATAGCAGAGCAATTTTTAATTCTAAGTTTATTGTGTCCAATAAAAACTGATTTGGTATGAGGTAATGCAGGGATTTATGTTTTCTATTTATCGGATTTTACATCCCAAAACACGTAGAGTGAAATTGAATCGTGGAATCGTGATATTGAATTTTGCTAAAATTATTTCGAAATTGGCCATTTCTACAAAACCCCCCATTTTATATTAATTCGCGCAGAAACTAAAAAAAATTAAAACACCTGCAAAAGTAAATCACAATAATAATTTTGTTGCTCTTCAGCAAATTCTTCTCAGAAGCAAAACAAAATGTTGCTTTACTGGTAAACCACTAGATGATTGGAAATATATGCTGTTAGATATCAAGAAACGGTTGCATAGGAAGCAAGTAGAGGTTGCAAATGAATTCAGTGTTCGCTTAGTAATCATACAAAAGGCTGATTGCCTCTGCAGCACGTGATCGGACTACAGGCGCTGGGTCTTTTAGCAAAACAACCAATGCTTAAAAAAAAATATATATATATTGAGGAAAACAAAATAACAAAATAATATGATAGAACAGCACATAAAGCATGGTTAAAGATTTCCAAAAAAATTATATACTCTATTAAATATAACAATCTAAATGTATGAGAATTCTTCAACAGGCCATTTATCTTATATTCACTTACTTTGAAGGTTTTTCACGCGTTTTGGTACCATATAATTACCATAATTTCATGTAATTTCCTCAAAAAGAAATACTTACCACTGCAAATGTGTTCTGTAGATACAGCTTCTCGCTGTTCCTTCTTTAAATTACCCAATAGAAAGCCAACAAATAACGCAGCATTTGCGCGTATTTTCGGCCAATTACTTTTAAAGAAGCTCACGCAAGCCACCACATAGAAATTCATTTTATCAACGTAATCGACAATCTAAGACAGGAAATAAGTCGAGTTTAATTAATTATGAAGTTAATGTAACGATAAAACTTTCGAAAAAGCGATAAAACGTGGCACATTACGGAATGAGGCCTAGGAAAAGGAGGAATTTCGACAAGTAATATTTGGGTGAATAATATATAATTTTGACATTTTCTTCGAAAAATTAAAAATAAGTGTAAAATTTCTAAAATGCAGTTTTTGAACCGTTAATTTCAGACAGATACACGGGCATGGGTGCATTCAAAGAACTTCGTTGGCTTCTAAGGGATCTATTAATTGATGCTTACAATACTCATATATAACTATCAAAAAAAAAAAAAAAAAAAAAAAAAAACGGCTTAACGAACGACTGGCTTTCATAATAAAATATAAATTTTTTTCTTAACTGCTTAATTGCAATCATAGATAATACTTTTAAACCCCAAACACACGAAAATCAAAAAAAGAATTTCGTTATAATTTTTTAGACCAAATTTGAGATATTTTAAAGCGTGAGCTCTGAATAAAAGATGGTTTCATGCAAAATTTTAAAAGAAAATTAATGGATTCAAAGAAAATTTAAACAGCGTCTTTTATAGGTCTAAAATGACCGGATTTAGGCATATTTGGGCCCAGTACCAAAAACGGGAACTTTTTTAAAAACTAAATTGCTCACTTATTCTATACTTATGACCTTACAGAAAAAAACTAAGAAGTTATTGTGAAAATGCACTACGGACTCAAAGAAAGATATAAGTGATTTTAAAGGACTCCATTGGCTTTGTTGACAGTCCAAAAATCTTGAGCAGTTTTTCAAAGAAAAGTGAACAGAATAGTGGTGAATAGCAGCTATACAAGAAAACATGGTTAGGATACACTTCAAATGGAACACTTCATATATCAATGCGTAGAGCATCTTAATCTATAACATATAAAGCAGAAAACATTTTGATATGAAAAAAGAAAAAAATAAAAGAACTTACTATTAGCCTGGACAAATCATTCATGAATTCGCCATAGTGTAGGCTACCGTCTTCAATGAGATGTTTTTGGAACATATCGTTAATTGAAGTGGAGTTAAGTCGTGGACCTATCAAACGCAGCGCCACTTTGCACGCCTGGAAACAAACATTTAAAATAACGATTGTTATCAAAAAAGTAAATCAACTTTATTATTATTAACAACTTAAATATTATGTAGTTATCAAGGTGTTTTTCATTGCTACTAGACCAAAGTGAATATTACGCAAAATCAAAAGTAATAGTGTATACAGAAACGAGTCAAAAATAAGCAGAAAATTTTCCTAGTTGTTATACTTTCCGTAGGTGCTTATTTTTAGCCAAAACTTATATTTTATTTTTCTATAAATTTTTGGTTTTATTATGGTAAGAGAGAGGGATATTCTCTTTAAATTTAAACTCCATAAATACAAACATGAAACAGGATTAAATTGATTTAGTATTTTGTAGCAAGAATAATTAGCTCACTCTAAAATTCTAGAAAATAAGTTTTACTAACCTTAGTAACAAAATCTTCTTCGTGTAAATGCAGTAAAATGCTCACAAAATTTGTATGTATTTGTTCTAGAAATGCTGTTTCTGAGGGCCCATGACCAAATCGTGCTAAATTACCAAATAAGGAAATCGCTGCAGCACGAACAGATGTATTCTCCTAAATAAAAAATAATTCAAATGTCTGTTCATCAAATGGTACACTCAAGGGTCATTCAATCCTCTAAAAATATCCCTATTAATAAGAAAATAATATGATATATCTGATGAGTTTCTTGAGAATGGGAGGGTTTCAATATTTTAAAAGTATTCTATAAAGGGTGCAATGAATATTACTGCAGAGTTCCCACAGGAAGAAACTGATTTTTTTATAAAAACCTAAAAGTCTGAAAAACAGCGTACACAGATTTCTCGTTTTGTTGAATGTTTTTTAAAAACACTCATATAAAAGAGAAAAAAAGTTGATTATCAAATTCTCCAAATGATGTGGCATTTTTAAAGATTTTTAATGCCAAAATACAAGAATGCAAATAAGTGCTACAAAAACGCAATTTTTGTCATAACGTCATGCAAATCTACCAAATTTTGTTAGATAAAAACAGTTCAAAAACAGCTGAAATTGCAATATTAGAAATAAAATTACACAGAACTTCAGAATCTGACAAATCAAAAGCATAATTTCCAAACCAAATTCCACCTATTTTATGCCTTTTGACAAATTGATAAAATTTTCAAAATTGCTGAAATGTTAAAAATACCAGATATGATTTTTTAAAAACAAAAATATTTGAAGAATCAAAATTTAATATTGTATAAAGACCTTTTTAGGCCTTATCCCGACGGTAATAATGTGCCAATACTGACAATATTAACAATTAACTTAACTTATATTATACCAATATTTTCGAATTCTATTTTAAATCATAACAATTTTCTGAGAGTCGCAGCATTTGAGAGTTTTGGGTCTGGACCCTAGAACTTTCTGCAAGAGATCAAATAAGTTAGATGAAAATACTTGGGCTATGATCGAATTTAAGATGGTTCAAATAGCAAAATTTTCCAACCTACGTTTTCGAAACAGGGTCGTATTCTTAAACAGATATTAATAAGGATTTGTCTGACTGCTCCTTCATCAAGTAAGGCAAGTATCTTAGATAGACCTGACATGGCTTCTAATGTGATACTCATCTCAGGATCTTCTTTATCGTCCATTCCAGCCATCATAGCTGATAAAATAGTTGTTGAATAGCCATGAAGTTTCTGGCCAACAACGCTTGCCACATTACCAAGGCCACGAATGCATAATTTTCTTACAATATGTGAAGGGTCAACAAGTTTGGACAGCAAACTATTAATAAGAAGTTCAACTATTCTCATATCACCACAGCAACGCTGGTTTATCATCTGAAAAACAAATTTTGAAATATTTGATAATCCAAACTTTATATGTTACTATCTTGAAATATGCTATTACTTTATTTATCAGCTTTAAAAATTTAATAAAATTAAAATTCTAAAGCAGGCTTCGATTCTGAGTTTTCTATTCCTAAAGTCCAAACTTCCAGTCAATTATTTAAAAAAATGAAAATTAGTTAAGCACACATAGAAAACGATACTCATGGTTCATTGAAACATTGATCTTGGTAAATTTGTATCATAACAATATAATTTTAGTTTACACTTGCAATTGAAGATTACTATCTTTAATCATATAATCTATAATAGATGAATAAGTTTTCAGTCTATTCGATGAAAATAACATTCATAATTATACAACACATTTAATTTAGCATGTGTGCATACCACTCTTACTTTTATTTATTTTGACTAATTCATAGGAAAATATGCATAAATTTAGAGGTACACATTTGCGGACCAAATTGGACAAACATAAAAAAACAACACACAAATTGACTAGACGGTGGAGGTACATCATAAATTTTTCAGAGAATTTGTAAGATAATAAGTAGCAAAGTTTGCTCAATGTTAATTAACAGAATGGGTATAAATGCTTATAACAAAGAAAACTTTTAATGTACTCAAAAGTGAAAAAAGCTGTTTATCAGATTACAACTGAAATACAACTGAAATACAACTCTATAGAAAATGGATATATTTTTTTTTTTCTATTTCTTTCCAAAATATTTTTTATAAGCCGGTTGACTGAACTTAACAATATATTTGATTATTGATTAATAAATGAAAACATTTTGAAATGTTCAAGTGCTTATTAAAATTCATTTTTAAAATTAACTTTTCTTTTTTTTTTTTACCTCATAATTTTTTGACAACAACAAACAAGACACACAACACAAACGACAAACACCAATATTACAAAGACAATTGAACTTAAACCACCCATGTTTATATTTATAATACATATTGCAGTATTCAAAAAAAAAATTTCTTTTGGTGTAAAAATTATTTAGCTAATTTATTCTTGTTTGACAATATTACCGATTCGTACAGATCGATTAGTCTTCTTAACATTCTTGGAAAAACATTACAGGATCATTCCATGTCAACTGATCCAGGCCGTGCAAACATATGTTTCAGATCTAGATGATTTTTATACAGTTAAGAGGACTTAATAAAACATGAATTTTCTGAAAATTTCAGCCTCTATCTTGAAGCGGTTACTGGGATATAACGTTTTAAAATTGGAACCATCAGCCAGGCTTCCTTGCCCCCTCAAAACCATGATGTTTACATAAAAGTTTAAAGT
Source organism: Euphysa ruthae (assembly GCA_035046665.1). Taxonomy (NCBI): domain Eukaryota; kingdom Metazoa; phylum Cnidaria; class Hydrozoa; order Anthoathecata; family Corymorphidae; genus Euphysa; species Euphysa ruthae. The sequence goes on from JAUZNK010008176.1 coordinate 16,424, forward strand.
AATTTAACTTTGAAAATATTTGTATTTTTTACTTAAAAATTGGTAACTGACTATTTTTTGGGGTAAGGAATCTAATGAAATGGTCAGAAACTGCATAAACTGTATTTAAATACACCTATCATCAATTCAAGTATTTTTTGGTACTATTTCATAAAACTGATTGTGGTGCTCAAGAACCAACGTAGGCTTGATAATATCAAAAAAATAATTGTCAAATATCATATATCATTCTATATCTAATAAACTTTCAAAACACATAAGGGTTTTTTTTTTTTTTGCAAATGCACAGAAGAAGAACAGTTAACAACCCAGAAATGAACTTTCTTAGATAAATTCAATTTATTTAGTCAGATATTAAACAATTAAAGGAGAGCGAATTAAGATAAATAAGCTGTAAAAAAGGATAAATACCAATAAAATTATTTACAAAACAAGTTGAATACAATAATAACAAAAGTTAGGTTTAAAGACTTGTTTTGCGATGTTAACAGTAAAACAACATATTCATCCATTTGTTGGTACAGATGCCTCGATATACATAAATATACAAAAATATTGTTGGTAATTGGTGCTCATCCCTCATCTGCTCTAGGAGGCCAGAAAAGTTAGTTAAAAGGACCATGTGGGTTCATAAATTTTACCACCACATCTTTATCTGTATGATCAATTTTATTTACCATACCAATCCAACAAAAATGAATCATATTTACACAAAAGAATTCCACTGATTTTTAATGTATCAATGTTTATTTGTTTAGTTCTTTGAACACAAGTAAAAAAAAAAAAAAAAAAAAAAATGCCTGTTGCATTTATATCTTCGTTTAAAGCTAATTGTATCTACAGATTCTGGATTAAATTGATGGAAACTCCTAGTTTCAGGAATTGTCATACTAAGCTGAAAACATGTTTTAACACTTCTGTCAATCTTTGTTAATCATGAATAAAACAATTCCTTTAATATCATTTATACAGAAGTCAAACATTTTATTACAAGTCAATATCTGGTCATTTATCGACCTTTGTTGACTTGCATTTGCAGTTATCCGTCTTACAACGCCATCACATGGTGATTTAATATGACTTGTAGCAAAAAATTTCCATTCTGCATCAATGTCAAAATTCTTTTCATGGAAGCAAATGTTATAAAAGTTTTTGTGATTTTTATACTTAGAAATATTTGGGTGATGTTCTTTTATACAGTTGGCTATTTGAGACATACACAAAACAAAACAAGTGTCATGTTCGTTGTCTTTTTGACGTCAAGCCAAATGATTTTACTTCAAGCTCATTATTTTCATTTAATAAATAAAGGGAAATGTACATTGAGTTTTGCTCCAATAAAAACTTTGGATTTCATTTTGAGCCATGAACATGTAGTTTTCTGCAAAGTCTCCTAAGACAATACATCAGTTTTTTGTCAAAATTTCCTTTTGATGCCTTAGGTATTTTGATTGACATTTTGAAATGTAACAATGAGATGTTAAGTTGTCTATTGCCTCAGTAACTTGACCTAGTCCTCCACAATTGTCGCTGTCACTGATTAAATGATACCTCTTTACCATCGTCATTTAATTGTGCATCAAAGATCATGTTTAAAGTAACTATGCCTGGACACTTCGGACATCAATGAACCATGCACTCATTACTTGTCAAATCACAAACAATTTTTGTCATCAGATCTTTGCATGTACATTTCCACTGTATAGTGTTGGTTAACATTTTTCTGGCGGTGGGTACATACACAAACTGAGTGAGTCCCTGATGCTCCAACAGTTCTGCATCATTTTGGTCTACAAAACTTAGAAAACCCAATAACATCTTCAGGACATTAAGAAACATACAGTTCTTTATGATAACGTAATATATACTTTTGCACGTGCTGGTTTCTACCAACACTTACATAATCTTTTTTACCAGACTGAGAGATATGGTGGTATTTTTTCTAGTTCATTTGACATAGAATGAACCAACAGTTACTTTAGAACAGCTAAGCTTCTTCTACCATAAAGAATGTCAGATATCTAAATTGCAATACAGTTAGTGAAGCGGTAAAGGAACAATCAACAGACTGACACACACTTTAATATTTAAATTTAGTGCTTTCAAACAAAAGTTTTATTTACTTCTGATTATGTGTGAGTGTGCATTCAATACCCCACAATAACTACACATTATCAAATAAATGATAAGAAATTTCCTGCACCATAAAAAGAACTCATTTACAGCTTCTTGGCTAATTGATGCGTATCTAATACTCTTAATTTCTCTTCAGCTTTTAAAGTGACGAATTATTCCACTTCATCTGAAACATCAACAAAATTTTTAACATGAAATTTGTAAGCTATGTTTACATCAAAGGTTTTTTCAACAAACAAAAAAATATTTCCATAAACTCCAGTTAAAAACCAATACAATAGAACATCTACATGAAAACATTATTAATCCAATTTGAACCAACTAAAACAAAATTCTTATTTTATCTAATGTTTGTACTAGTAGAAGTTCTTTTATATCAAGCTTGCACCCAAACCACCTAATACTATGAAGATTGTTTCTACTAAGTTTTCTTTACTTGTGTAAACATATTTAGGGATTTTTTTTTTTTTTTTTTTTTTTTTTAACATTCAGCTACTATATGTCAACTATGGGACACAGCCTTCGAACCAACACTTCTTCTCAATAAACACTGTTTTTTTGCTATATATGAAATTTTTATCAGGGACTAGGTTCAATAAAATGGCACTTATTAGAATGACTCAAACTTCCTCTGAAATGATTGAACAGACTGTAAAATATGCCATTAAAAATTTAGACTCCTATCTTATTCCTACAATGTTGCCACCTCAAACAAAATTTTTGCTTTATTGATTAAACACAATCTATTACCACAGAAAAAAATCTATCAACTTTAAATAGTTAAGAACTAAACCTATCACCTTTAAATAGTTAAGAACTAAACCTATCACCTATAAATAGTTAAGAACTAAAACTATCACCTTTAAATAGTTAAGAACTAAAACTATCACCTGTAAATAGTTAAGAACTAAACCTATCACCTTTAAATAGTTAAGAACTAAAGCTATCATCTTTAAATAGTTAAGAACTAAAATAGCTAAAAACTAAAATTATTACCTTTAAATAGTTATGAACTAAAATTATCACCTTTAAATAGTTAAGAACTAAAATTATCACCTTCAAATAGTTAACAACTAAAACATCACCTTTAAATAGTAAAGAACTAAACCTATCACCTGTAAATAGTTAAGAACTAAACCTATCACCTTTAAATAGTTAAGAACTAAAATTATCACCTTTAAATAGCTAAAAACTAAAATTATCACCTTTAAATAGTTAAAAACTAAAATTATCACCTTTAAATAGCTAAAAACTAAAATTGTCACCTTTAAATAGTTAACAACTAAAATTATCACCTTTAAATAGTTAACAACTAAAATTATCACCTTTAAATAGCTAAAAACTAAAATTGTCACCTTTAAATAGTTAACAACTAAAATTATCACCTTTAAATAGTTAACAACTAAAATTATCACCTTTAAATAGCTAAAAACTAAAATTATCACCTTTAAATAGCTGAGAACTAAAATTATCACCTTTAAATAGTTAAGAACTAAAATTATCACCTTTAAATAGTTAACAACTAAGTTGTGCTGCTCCTGAAATAAATTTTGCTGAAATAATACATCAAAGATATTTCTTTGGAACTTAGCATGGTTGTTGATTTCACAACTGATAGTATTTCATATATATCTACAGTAAGGTTTATAAAATTACAATGCTTTTGGAGGGGTATAGTTGTGAACTATCAAAGAGGTAAATCGTTTGAGGCCATATCTTCATTAAATTTATAACACCATTAGATAGGTTGAACTTTATAAGACATATAAAGCACCGCTAGGGTTCAAATCAACCTGTTTAATTTTTCAAAGCGCATATTGGATTTGTAAATAACAGAGCAATGGGTCAGCGTGATAAAAGGCAAGCAGACAAGTTCTAACCTAAAAGCCATTATTCCAATTCCAAGTGCACTTTTTATCATTAAACTAGCAAGCAAATCTTCTTGGTCAAATCAATGTTCTCTTTAAGGTAATGGATCAGTAAATCAGAATAACTTCTCAACACAACTAAATTTGATTCAAGTCTTCATAGGTTAATGTCGGTCAAGCTTTTACTGCAAAATTCCGTTTTCTTTTAAAAGCCTGGATGTCTGGCAATTTTCCAGATTTATTAGCAATGTTTTTTAAACGAGCTCTTTTCATCATCTCTTTACGAATCTCTTTATCAACAAATGGCTTGTTGTTACCTCTTATAATCTTACTTTTCACGGGTGCATGAGTATATAAACATTCTTTAATATTAAATTATAGGAAGAAAAATTTGATAAATAATACAAGAAATTTTGACTACAAAAATAATAAAATAACATTGAATAAAAATTTTTAATTAAATTCTCCATATTTAAACATTGTAAAAATTAGATAGTGACAATAACTTAGGCCCGTCTCTACAGAATGGGTATTCTTAAATAGTGTTTTTGCATTTTTCAACATAAGGTCAATGCAAGATCCCTTGCGGTTTTTAAAACATATGTTGTCTTAATAAAATTTTAAGGAGTCTGAGCACTCAGATTACTCTGGTCTAGAGCCTAAATTCTTATAGGTTGAATTTAAGGAGTCTAGGTTCTAAAATTATTTATTCTTGTATGTCATTGCGCCAACCATAGCTTCTATTGTTTCCATGTAATCACGTGACTACATCAGATTCCCACACTCTTTCTATTGGACTAAAAATGAACAAGCTGTTACTACTATGGTATTTCTCCATACAGAGAAATTACAGTAATTTCAAAAATCGCTGCATAAGAAGGTTGACCATTGCTCAATGTAAAATTGCAAAATATAACTAGTAAATTAAAGAAAAAAGTTTAAAACAAGCAAAATTTTTGTAACATTCAGTCGACTTATGAAAAAAATGAAAATTTGTTATACCTCAGCAAAGACAGCAGCAGGAACAACTCTTTGGTAATCGTACATACTTGATAGTGTTGGAAGTAATGAAGAAACAATATCATTCAAATGTGAAGAATGATGTTCGCACAGCCCTCTAAATAACAAGAATATTTATATATAATAATGACAAAATTAATCAAAACTTGAATCTCAATCATATAAAAAATAAATATGTAAAAAATTGTAGTAAAGAGTCGTCAGCTCAATTATATATTATTTATATATTAAAATAAATTTATATATTATTTTATTTATATATTATAATAAAAATTTTTTAAATCAACACAGGCAACACTTATCCAAAGTAAAATCATATCTAAGTATGAAAAACTCTTTAATTAGTTTAACAGCACCATGACATAAAAAATCACACAAGAAGATAAGACATATCCGAAAAACTAACCCCAATGTGGAAAATGTTCTTTAAAGATAATTTGGTTATATTTCAACATTATGCTAGGGAGCCACTACAAAGGGTCATAGGCCAGACAGGGAAAATATAAACATCATTAATTAAGAGTTGTTAGCAACTGAATTTTTACTAATATGTTTTACAAAGGGAAAATAATTCAGTTAATTTTCAAGTAGGCAATGTTTCAGCCTTATCATACCTTTTGAAAATTGGGGGTACAAAGAATCTAGAAATTAAAATAATCAAATAAATTTGGAATTACCTTTCGTGGAAAGGTCAAAGCAGAACAACTCCCAAGAAAATTAAATGTTGTAGCAGATTGGGAACACAGACAAACAATGGATTTGCCTGAATAAAAAATGTGCTCCACAAATTTTGATGCAAATTTTTCCAGAGACTCAGTTCTCCAAAGATGGATAGATAGACCTCTCTGCGTCAAAACTGCTGCAACAAGTACAAGATTGCATTGCTTGATAGCCAAATCCTGAGAGCAAAGGGACAGATGCAATGCAAGTAAAATGGACGAATCATATTTCTCATATTAATAAAGAAAGTCTTTTTCAAAGTAAGATCAGAAAAGATCCTGAACATGATATTCATAATAACAGTTTGAAAAACTAAAGTATGGTACCTAACATTCCTTTAAATTCCTCTCTCAAATCGAATATTATCCCCAGAAGCACACAATCTTCTCATGAATACCTTTGGAATAGCTAACTGAATAATTCCAAACAGCACTTGTTAGTCAGTAGCTTAGAAAATTACAGAAAGCGACTGTTCCAGCCAGCCTTTTCAGAATGGGTTAAAATTTCAAAATTCAGAAGGGAGTCATCTGCAAAGAATTATGAATCATCCTAGACAAAGTGGATTAGCTGGTGTGGTAAACAAAAAAATTTTCATATTAGATATGATTTAGTCCACATTTTAAATTATTTATACAAATGTTGCTGCAGTAGGGTATCAATACAGGATTATATGAAGCCATAGATAGGTTATATCTGCATTTCATGATTTAATAAATGGAAAGAAAGTGAGAAATTACACACAGGCTTCAACACTAATGAGAGGCGCTTTTAACGAAAGATCACCTCAACCAAAATACACAAATATTCAGGAAAGCATAAAAGCTATATCATGAGATTTTGGCTTTTCGGGATACAACCTCCCTGTCTACAGGCAAATTACAAATGAAATCTTAGCATTCATATCGTTCATATGTTTAATAATTAGGAATGAAATATTATATTCAGTTATTTGTGTTGCGGACTGTAAAGGATGATGTGTTTCGGTAAGGCAGGGAGTCAGAATTTGGGAAGAGTGTATGAGATGTTCTTGATATGATCAGGTTCATTTATGGAGCAAATAGATTCTTTATGTTTAGGTGAGATAATTTGTGTTTCGATGTTTATAATAGATTCGTTTTCCCAGTCAAAAGTATGAACTTTTTACCAGTAATGTTGTGATATTTCTTTGTTAGAGTCCACTTTCTTGATGAACTTCTATGCTTACAATTGGATTCCCGATGTACTGATGTTTATTAATACTAAATACTAAACAGATAAGTAGGACCATTTTTAGGTAGATCGAACTTAGAGACAATTTGCAAACATTTAATACAGCTAAATAAATAAAATTACAGTTAAATGAGCGACAAATTCGATTTGCTAAAGTTTTGAAGGAAAAAAAAACATTTAGGACCTATTTACCCCAAACTGCAAGGAGGGAATACCATATTTCCCCTAACCTGCACGGAAGGAATACCATATTTGTAATATAGCTTACTGTCCTGGTTTCAGAAAACTTTTTGTCAAATAATGACTTACACAAATTTTCAATAAAAGTTTGAGAAAAAGGGGAAAAAACTAAAGTCTTGATTAGCAGAAGAGAAACCAAGAGTGACCTTGTGGATTTCACAAGAAAGAAGTTGATTGCAACTCAAATTTTTTGCCAGAGTTGTAAGCACTGGGTACATAGGAAATATAAGCATTATACTAAGGCTAACAGATGGCATTAAATTTGTATGCGAAAGTTACAAAGGTGATATTATAGACAATGCCGTATTTCCAGCATCAGTGATGATGCACAACAATAAGTTGTCAGAGATAGTTAACAACATATTACTTAGGTGACTAGATGACTCATGAAAAGGGTAACAAAAGAAGTTATATTTGTAGGGTAAGTTTAGCTTGGAAAAAACTTAGATTGTTACTTTGTCTATTACCCAGTAGTTTTGTTGATTTATGTTAGAAGTACGTTGTATCAAGTTTGTGTGGATGTGAGAAACGGGCAGTTAAGCTGAAAGATCAATATCGTATAGAAAGAAAAGACATGACAATGGTTAGACAGACATGTAACATCATCATTAGAAAAGAAAAAGTTCAGATGAGCTAAGAAGCTGGCTAGGTATTCATTACATCATAGATGTTATTCAAATCAGGTACTTGAGTTGCTTGGGCCATTTAGAGAAAATAAAGGAAGATAGTTAAGAAAAAAGTGTAGACATGATAGTTTAAAGAGAAAAGCCTAGATGTTAACTAAGAAAGAATTAGCAAGAAGTAATAAGTACAAAATTTGCTGCATATGTTAGTCTAGATCAGGAAAGAAGGCCATTAATCTGTAAAACCGACTTAAACTGACAATAATGAAAATGTCAAAATTAAAATAAACAGGGTAAAATAAATAAGGTAAAGAAAAATTAATGATTACACAACAATGATTTGCAAGCCATCACTGAATTTGCTTTCTTCTTCAAGCATCTCCCATACTCCTTTTTCTGTAATATATTGGTTCAGTGACGTGTACTTGCTACGCTCGATAAATTCTTTCAAACATTCAATTGAAGTACTAAAATAAAATACTATTTTTAAATATATATATATACATATATATATA
>JAUZNK010008187.1:0-24749 GCA_035046665.1 Euphysa ruthae
ACACACACACACACATATATATATATATGTTCTATAGATATATTCTTTATACTTGTAATAATGAAAATACAAAAAGAGCTTTAACTGAAAAGTTTTAGTTTATGTAGCTCTAATTTTTAGGTCATATTCAAATAGCACAAGTGCCAAATCGTGATGGTCCGATGAGCGCTGGAGAAATAGATTATCCTGAAGTTTTTACACTTCTCGTATCATTGGGTTATAAAGGATGGATTGGCTGTGAATATAATCCTATTGGTGAGCATCTGGATTTTTTCTTTTTTTTTTTTTTTTTTCAATAACAAATTCAGCGTCTTGCATTTTCCAGTGCAAATTAACATATAATGTCTGATTGATTTAGAGAAAAATCAATTAACAAGGTTTATGTATTGTATGTGGGTAGTTCGCACTTACATTGCTAGGTGGGATTCTCTTGCTATGAAATTTTGGTGATCCTTAGCAATTGCAATTTCTTACGGTGTACTTTAACACCTCTTTATCAACGGTGGTAAGCATAAGAATTGGGGGATTTTTTTATCCGTATTTAAGACTTCTGGGCAGGATTCATCAACAATGATCTAAGTTTGAAATGCTCACTATAACGTCAATCGGTAATTAGTATTTTTTTGTGCTCTATCTACGGATCAACCAAATTCTTAAGAAAAATGTGGGCTTATCTGTATATGGAGAATACATTTTTTTCATTTTATTCATTTAGTAGGGATGTTGTAGCATAATATTTGTAATCCGCGCATTCTTTGGGGACCTTTGTTGAATTAAATGCTTTGAATTTAGTATTCATTGTCCCTCAAGTTCTTTTTCCAAACTGATGTTGGCATGTTTCTTACTGATGCCACGTAAGACTTCATAAAATTACGACATGTTTCATACTGATCTGACATAAGACTTCATAAAATTACGATTTAATATTTGTCGATCAACACGCGCCTTTCTATTACGTCAATTAATTTATGCTGTTGGGTAGGCATTGGAGTGAAGTTTTACAGTCTTAGATTCAATTTTTATATTTTATACTCTATTTTAGATTCTGATACTTCTTATGATTGGTTACAACAATTTATCATTCAATCTCCAACTCTTTGAAATACCGACATGATTGACTGTATGTAACAATATGTCATCCATGGTTTTTTAAATGACAGACTTATAATTGTTTGGAACAATTTATCATCCAATCTTCAGTTCTTTGAAATAACTATTCAAATTCAAAATATTTGCGTGTTACTTTTAGATTTTTCGTGGATGTAAAACATGCTTTCTTTGAAGGCTCTGATTTCACAGTTTGTCGATGCAATTGATAATCTAAACCTTCGAACGCTTAGCAGATTGTTAATGCTGCATAAAAAATGATTTCTCATTTCAAATGAATTTTTTTTACTGAAGTTTATTATGAGTTTTTAAAACGCCTTGTAAAAGCATTTGACATAAGTTATATTTCATTTAATATCTATGTTGATAAATAAAAAGTTACTGATTTTTATCTCCCTGGTTGATATTATTCCCAAATTTTTAGATTAATCCTGAAAATTGGAAATGGTCGATCGGATCAGTTTCAGTTAACCAATGCGTTGTATTTCCCATTTTCTGTTTTGCATATCAAAACAGAAAAAAATCGCGTTTAAAAAAAGTAAAATATCTCAAAAGGCGTTAACATCAACGTTCCTGATTTTGCATCAAAAGATTCTGAAATGGAAAATCGATGTGCATTTACGCATAAGGGCCAAAAAAACAGTTCGAAGCAGCAAAATGTTCGAATTAAATTGCAATAACTACAATCATGGTAAAAATTATGACACTTCTATGCCATTAGGACATCTTATTAATTTAAAAAATAATATGATTTAAAAAAATACTATAATATGACGATGATTATCTGTAAAGTGTTGCTATGGTATATATCAAATTTGTACCAAAATCCTAATTTTTAAAATATTGACAATCCATGTAATTTAAAACATTGATAATTACAGGAAAAAAAAACGATTTGTTCAAAAAGTTATTTGAAGATTTTAACGGAAACCCTTAGTTCAGTTCAATTTAGGCAAAAATTCAATTTTCAGACAATTATGTTAAAAATATAAGACTTAAACCATTAGGACACCTTATTAATTGAAAAAATACCACAAGCAGTTAAAAATGTGAATACCACCCTTGGTAATACCACCCTTGGTATATTCAACTTTGTTTTTCTTTTAGTTAATATAGTCTTATCGACTTAGAACTTAAAAATTAAAAAAAATCTCGGCTGGATCTAAAGAATGAAAGTGACAATTCCGTACTCGTTTGGGTTTGTTATCATTCATTTTTACGATTTTTTTCAAGAAAATCACTTTTACAACATGCGTCAAGTGCGAATTTGTGCTAAAATTTGATAAAAGTGTCATATAATATGACCATGATTGTAGAATAGTTTCTTCAGGAAATTTTTTGTGTTCCGCAATATTCTTTTTTCAAATCAGCGTAAGTTTGAAGGAGCGAATGTTTGTTTTTTTCGAATGTTTTTTATTTTATATTAAAAATACTCAGATTATTATTAAAGTAATTAAAAAAACTTAAATTTCTATGATTATCAAATGAAAAATTATTTTATTTTATATTTTATTAATACAAATTACATTTACTTGACATTTACTTTTCCGAATTCACCTGTCCTGTCTATCCATTTATCTCTCGTTTTAATCATAAGATTCGACAATTTTATAGAGTGTTTTTATTGTCGGGCTTGTTAACGATTATAAAGAAGTGATTATAACAAAATATGAAAATACGTTGGCGGTAACTTTGAACATAAAAGCAGATACATTTTTCACTTCAGTTGTAGGTAAAATTATACTTTTACTTTAGTAAAAGTATAAACAGCTATGAAACTTCTTAGCAGATCAGAATTATCGAAAATGCCAAGTAGTAAATGATATAATATATATCCAATGTTAAAAGTATTTTATAACATAATTTTAATAAGAAAACCAAGTCTTTCCTAAAACCTGATGGTATTTTTTTCGTCGTCATCCTGCAACCAGTTATCAAATTGAAGAAATAAACTAAGATAAACAACTCAACATCCAAAAAAAATACAATTATGAAAATTCGACATTTTATGGTACTATGGTAGATAAACTTACTATACCACAATTAGCCTCATTTGGACTGCGGTTATTAAGTTATACCAAAACTGATTCATATCTCTTGAACCGATTATCAAAAAATAAAAATTCCGGTACAGCAAGTGTATATAATATAGACAAGTCACTCTTGAAAATTTCATCCAAATCGACCAAACATGTATTAAGTTATTTATCGCAGCGTCTTAAAAAAAACCTTATTTGAGAAAAACGTTAAAAATTTATAGAAAGTTATGAAATTTTTTTTCCAAAATAGAAGTCAAAATTTGATTTATGATTTAACCATTAATGTGCCGTATGAAACATTTTCTTGATATATAATAGCTTTGGAAAGAAATATTTAAAATTTTTAGGGAAAAAAAGATTTCTTATCATTTTTTTCTAATATTTAAACGATATAAAATAAACTAATAATATATATATGAATATTTATAACAAAATAATTAGCCAATGTTCTTAAAACATACCTGCCCATAAACAAGGCCTTTTCCCTTTGTTGCATCGGCAAACCTTTTTCGTTTGGCGCGAAGTTGTTTGCGCCCCTGATAATTTCTGATGATATTTTTTCCACAATGCTTACACGTTTATTATCTTGTTGGGGTGCAGTATGCCTTTTTATATATACCAGGCAATAAATTTAACGATGTGAATATGTCTGAGATATCAAAAGGCACCACCATTAAAAGATATCACAGCCGATGCTACACCTAATTCCAATGTGGTACGCCCGACAAACACGTATTTTGGAAAACGTTTCCAAATTTATCGATTCGTTGTTATTTTGCGTCTAACCGTGCAAGCATTTACTCAAATGTTTATGATCGCTAAAGTCCATAGAAATAGGTTTGATCATTTCCTATCACCTAGGGTTTACAGGATATTTTAATGTGGGATAAAAACCAGGAAAAGGGTAGAATATGACTGCTAAGATCGTTACTATGCAAAATCTTTATTTTAGATTTGATACCACCTTGTTTAGATGACAAAATTAAGCATTAAAAAAACAAATTACACCACCGTTTTCTACATAGTCGAAATTACCTAAAAAATGTAGTTTTGAAAATATGAAAAATTTCAGTTTATTTAGTATAGAAGTTGGGAGAAAATCTCTCATAAAAATAATATCAACTTGCCCATTCAAATTTACTCAAAGACTATTTTCAAGAGTTTATCAGATGATGAATTACCGAAAAAATGTATACGTGGCCAGACGCAAAATACCAATGAATCTTTCAATTCATTTGTTTGGTCTTGTTGCCCCGAGAGTGCATTCATCAGTAAGAGAACATTTAAGCTTTAAATAAATTCAGCTGTGCTACATTACAGTGACGGTAACAAGGGTATGCGAGCAGTTTTACACCACTTTAGATGAGCAGGAAAGGTCACATAAAAAATCACTTTTTACAGAGACGTATGCGCGTGGCAGAAATGAAATCAAATGAAAATGGAAAAGAATAAACGAAAGAAAATGGTAAGAATAATGCTGGGATAATTATACCAACCAAATAGAAACAGAAAAAAAACTGGCTGCATGCTTGCATGTTTTTTAACTTTGAAATTTCACAGTTGGAACAAGTCTGTTTGCTGAAATTTTCAGAATTACTTCCGAAGTTTTATAAGATTCCTTTACCTTACTTTTAGTTTTGATTTCATTACTTTAAACGTCATAATTTTGCAGAAAAAAATTGCAACTTACAAAATTTTTTGGCAAATCCGACATTGTGTTTTATCACGAATTTTGATTAAAGAAAAAGCAGAAGAAGGGAAAAAGAATGACAGAAGGAAAAAAGGAATCAATGTTTCTAAGAAATTAAAAAAAAAAATTATCTAAATTTTTGATTGCCTCTTTCAACAAAACCTCATAAAAAAATTCTCGGAGGTTTAGCCTTAAAATTATTGTGGTGATTTAATTCTAGTAGACATTTATTACAAGTTTCAGTTCAAAACCAAAAAACATATGAGAAAAAGTGTAACTGGTGGGGTGAGGTGGGAGGAAAATTTAAAAAAAAATTCTTGGTATAGACACTTTAATCAATAAGAAAATAATACTTATTAAGTCATTTTCCCTTCGTTTATTGGTGAAATTGTCCCTTTTTTTTTAAGGATTGTACGTTATTTCCCCCTAGCAACGGTTTACTACCACTTCTATATCCCCTTATTTCCACAAAAATATCCTGAAATGCGATAACTTTTTATTGAGATAGCTTCTTGTTTTTTTAAAGCCTCGAAAAATGTTTGGTCGGTCGAGAAAAAATTTCGTTTTCATATCAAAACTGGTTCTTGAAGTTTAAAGTGCTGTGTAAATTTTTGCTGTGAAAAAACGTAATAAGTATAGAGGTAAAAATAATGGATTTCATTAGAAAAGGTTTAACAGTCTAATGAGAGTAGATTATGATTGGCGAATATGCTATTGAATTTGATATTAGCATTGAAGCAATTTCAACTGTAAATAATGTAGTAAATAACGAATCTGTATATAGTTTGCGAATTTTTAATTAATGTATTATCTGCCTCTAATTGAAAAGTACAAGCAATTACTACTTCAACGCCTGTAAAACAAAAAAATATATATATGGCAACAGAATTATTGACACTAGTATACTGCCTAAAATCATCAATATGTGCTTTTTTGCGTGTCCATTCTGGTGAGTTTTTGACGTAGTCTTAAAGCGAAAAGATATCTGAGCGATATGCATTCTGTTTGCTTGCGATTTGTACTATGTGTAACTACGAAAATGCATGATATATTTCAAGACCATGTGATAGAGGTTTTTATAACAATCGAAGATCGATGTATACTATATGAGCACGCTCGGTTACAGTCATTTGGGCCTAGGGAAGATTTCTATAACGATGGCTATTCCGATACCAATGAGACAACGAAACTACGATAAAATTGACAATGTCTTATGCAGTAGAAAAGGTTGTTGAGGTAACTATGGCAGATGCAGCAAAGGAGTTATAAGAGATGGTGAGGTTAATAATATAAAAGATTTTAGTGTTTCGTGCGACGGTATTTGGTATAGACGATGATTTTCGTCTCTCAATGGTTGGTGTTGTTTTGCGGTTCTTTCGATCGACACAGGAAAGTTTGGTGTGTACATGATGCAGTTGCGAACTTTAATATTGACATGAAAGCTACTGTGCTGCTATGAGAAGCTAAATATGGTTCAAGATTTATATACTGCTAGAGAATGTGTGGATAGTTTTATCAAATTAATAATTAATATATGCCGTAGCAGTAGTGAGAACAATTTGAGCTCAACTATCTAAAAAAAATGACTAAATATGAGAAAAAAAGGAGACTTTCGGTGGATATTAGTAATACTTTTGTTTATAAAACTTTTAATTTTTAACTTGGCTTTTTTTGATTTATATTTTTTTGGAATATTTATCTGCCTTTTTCTCAAAACGACATTTTAAGCACGCCAGCCATGATATCTCAAAAACAGAATAACGTCTTGAGCTAAAACTTGTAGGATTTTTTAACTGTACCAAGTTCTGTTTTAAGTGAATTACTTTTTTTTTCTTGACTTCCAACTGTCAAAAAAATTATCATGTGTACTTTGACCCACCGGACTCAAATTTTGAATTAGTTTTTCAAAAAAGTAATTCAATTAAAACATTCATCAGGCTCTTATAACTTTACAAAATTTTTTTATCATAGCTTTTGTGGATCTCTAGACTTTTTGATTTAAATTCAAGTTTAAATTAATTATGACCATTTCAGCCATGAAGTTGCAGAAACTGATTTTGTTGCAGTCTGCAAAGTTCGATATTTAGCAAACACACACAAAAAAGTTATCTTTGAATATATCACCTACGCCCGCTTCATAATTTTCGATATTATATACAAAAGATTGTTGTATACCGATACATTTGTTAAGTTTGCGTGGAAGAGATAACTATCTAACTTCGCTGGTTTATCAAATATAGCATTTTCATTACATATTTCAGATATGCAGTTAGTCGTTTCGTATTTTATGTAAAGTTAGGATGAAAATATTTGATATTAAGGGGCTGACCCCCGCTGAAGTTATCTCACAAATAAAAAAATATTTCTCAGATTCAACAGAAGCATCTGACATAGTTTCCTGAGTTACTGCTTTATCTGTCTTTGTTATATAGTTCTAACACATTTGCCGTAACTGTTTTGAGTCATTGGTGGGGGAATATCCATTAATAACGAAAACTTTTTGTGAAAGCAAAAGAGCGAGCAAAGCAAGTTTTGCAGCTGGAGCTCATTTGGCAACAGAACAAAAAATTCTTTATAGTCAGGAAGGATTTTTTTTGCTGACTTGGCAGATTTTTGAGCAGAACACTCGGACTAAAATTCAGGCTTAAATTAGTGTCTAAATTCATGCATATTTATCATATTTTGTCGCCCCACTTCTTTATTAATAATATTTGATCAGACTTCTACTGTCAACTATTTAAGCCTGTCTAGAATAACCCGATAAAAATCACTTATTTTCGGTTTTTTTTTTTATTTCAATTTTACCTTTTTACCGGTTTTTTATTTTTTATGCACTTAATTACCTTGTCACTATAATTAAAAAGAAGTTAATGTAAACATTGTAGTAGTTTCAACTGAATCCTCAGAATCCAATGAATTGCCACCAAATTTAGTTTTAGGATCTGATAAAATTTTCTATTTAGTCTGTATGAGAAATTTTGAACTTGTTGATGAACCTAACCTGCCTAATACATCAATTTTGTTTCTTTTAGGCACTATTTGAATTATCACACAAAAGATATTATGGAGCCAAAATACCAAATTAAGACAACTGGGCACAGGCCCCTAAAATTGCTCTAATTTTAAAATATTTCATTCAGGTACAGCTCAATTAAGCGAAATGAATTTTATTTCTCGTTCTGCGGGCACTACCGACCATTTAATAATAGTAATAATCGAACGTATTCCTAACATCTTTGTGTTTTTTTAACGTGGACCAACAAACATTTTTTGAATAGGCATTATTTTTGGTTGTGGTGTACTTAGAGCTCCCATTTGAGCTTACGGGAAATAAACGCTCAGCCAGACAGCCGTAAACTTATTGCACTAAATCGAATCGAATGCTACTCATACGCTAAGTGACCTATACTCGGATTTGAACACGGAACCTCACGGTTTGGATCAGATGTCTTACCAACTGAGCAATCCGAGTATTATTTTTGAAATAAAGAAAAGTAATAATTTTCATTTCCAGAATTAAAAAAAATATATATTTTTTCCTTTTTATGTTTCGGAAAATAATATATAGTTTAGTAAAATACTTACATTTTTTTATAAACAAATAAATAAATATTTGTTTTCGGATAAGTAACCATGTTAAATGGCTTTGTTGTTTTCTAGCATGTCGTAAAAGTTTTAAAATTGAAGGGGAAACCCCTTAAATTGTGATAATAACAATCTGGATTTGAACCAGGACTATAAAGCAATGATATAAATTGAATAATTAAAATTCATAAAAAAATTTCTAAGATGGTACTCAGTTGCTTTAGTAACCGCAAATAACATCAAAAATAGCATAAAAAGGGTATTACGCCCACCAAAAAATAGCGATGACCGTAAAAGTTATAATAAAAGCCTTTTGTATTCCGAAAGATAGATGGCGAAAGAGTGTTTTGATAGTTTCAAGTTTTTGAAAAAAAATATTTTGTCTGCGGCTTACTTATTTAAAGATGATGGATATTTTTTGCCACAAAAGTCGAAATTTCTCTAAATCTCGGCTTTAAATCAAAAATATAATTCTATTAAAACACAGTTCTTACTAAAACTAAAATTTACTAAAAATTTCATCAAAACCTTTCAAACGCAAAAAGAAAAAAAAAATAAACTAAAATATATTCCTACTAAATACTACAAATTATATATTAAAAACCCCTGCTTCATACAATACATCTTCTTTTTCTGTGGTTATTAATTTTTGAAGACTCACTGTTTACTTGCTTGCATTTAGGCACGAATATTTGTGTAGAAAGCAAAGTCGTTAGAAAACACGATCCTGTCTTGAGTTTGTACAAGACAGTGTAGACGAGGCCAAATTGCAACAAAAGAATCGTCGATGAAAATTGCGTAATTTAATAAAACTAAAACAAAAAATAGTCACTGATGCAACAGAGGAAAATCCTGAAGATCCTGTCTTCAGTTATACCATTCATATGTACAAGATAGTGAAGACGAGACTAAATTGCAACAAAAGAATAGTCGACTAAAATTATTGCGCTTTTAAGAAAAATAAGTTAGTTCCGTTAAGAACAAAACACTTATCAATATCATTACAATGAAAAAAGATGATGCTACTAATAATAAAGATACTGCAGTTCCATCTAGTGATAATCAACAACTTGCAAATTTTCATAATAATCTTGCTGTTTGGAAATCTAGTGAAAGATTTGAGCAAGGTGAGCAGCTTCATAAGGTTGATAAATGCGTTGCGTGTCTTGAGACCAGGCCAATATTCCATGCTACAAGTTCCTCTTCGACACATTCTGGTTCAAAATACGTTGAATTTAAACCTTGGGTATTAAACAATCAGGATGTATGCGATCGCTGTCACAAAGAACATTTACAGCTTACTCAAAAAGGTAACATCAAGTCATCAAAATTATCTGGTTTTAAAATTCTGAATAAACACATGGTTCCACTAAATGATAATTTACGCCGTAAGAATATGTATTTCTTAGATTTATTGTCTTTTTAAAAAAACTTAGCTAAAGTTTAAATGGCGTTAATATCTCGTATAAACTCTATAATGAATGTACATGTCTTGCGATATGGAATGCTTGCGTTAAAAGGTCATTGCATAAGTTTACCGCAGCAAGTGATAATTGCATCTGCTTTAGCTTTTTTACTCAAAAAAATTTGACCAGTTGTTTTGAAGAGAAAAGGATAAAATTAAAGACTTAAAGATTATAGAGTTGGTCGCCAAAAAGCACCAAAAGCTTTGTGCGGTCTTTACTATGGATTTCCGAATGGAAGAATTACAATTCAAGAATGGTCAAATCGCCTTGATCAGTTACCTCAAGAACGCCAACAATTGTCTAAAACTTATGTACATGCAAGATACTATGGCAAAAAATGATAAAGGTCCAGCACTAAAACTATTGAAATTTGATAGCAATGAATCAAATGAAACAAAGACTAAAGGTGCTCAATTATCAGACTTCCCAATGTCCGATAATTCTCTACAGAAGTTATGAGAGACTACTGACAAGTTGAAACTAACGTGCCTCAACTTGGATGAGAATGGTATTTTTTCAGGTAAAATGGTGACTTGGTGTTCATAACTATTATGCTCTAACTCCCACACTTTTCATCCCAACATATGCAATATTCTACAGAACCTTAAGATATTCTTATACTAAAAACAGCATATGGTAATTGTTGATAGAAATACTGAACAGAAACCGCAACAGAATTCAACAAACAACAAAGTTTTCAGACACTGTCAATCATTAACATTAACAAAGCTGTAAACAGAAATGAATTTTGTCAACAGTATTGAAATTAATTTTTGTTTTGATTTGTTGGCTAGAACAGATAAATCTCAATTTTCTCTATTGAATTATTCTCTACTCTTAAAATATTATTAATAAAGAAATGGAGAGGCGAGACAAGATACAAAAAAAAAAGGCACAAAAAATGTTTCAAATTTCAAAATTTAAGGAAAATAAAACTTTTACAGATATTCATAACAAAACATTGATTATTAATGAATTGAGTGAGACTACTGATTTCAATAATATACCACACCAAAAGATCTGTTAACGAATGTTCTTGCAACAGTTTTAGTTCATTAAACAACAGTTTCTTCAACGCAAGGTTACTTCATATTCTCCAGTAACTGTCATATTTTCATAAGCTTCGTTTTTTTTAAGGGAATAATATTCATGCAATAAATTTTTATACCCTACAATATAAAACTAAATAATTGACAATTTTATACAAGTAAATTACTGCTTATTATCAGTTTATCGTTCTTATACCAAATATTAGCTTTATACTAAATTTATTAAATCATTTTTAGAATGATTGGCAAAACTGGTTTCAGTTTTAGTTCACCTAATCTAGACAGTAGTATTCGACTAATCCAACCTGAATTTAACCCCACCTAATGAAACCTTCTGTATGAACAATAATCAAAGGACAAAAAATCGTGATAGTTTAATTACCTTCGATTATTAAGAGTGTACGATTACAATTGACTTTGGTTTTCGATAACAAATTGAACATAAAAATACTACTCGAAAAGTTATCGAGCTAGTTCAGCGATTTTCTTATTTTACAGTTGTTCCGTTACAGTTCGATTATAATTGCAATAGAAAACTAGTCGAACCAATCAATTAAGACTAGGGTTTGCTATAGATTTTTTGGCTTCATTGTTTCAATTGCTACTATTTGAAATTTTGAAACGTCCTGAAATCACCAAAATCTTGTTAAAGTCCTATACTTTTAATTAATCTATTACAGTGTTAGAGAGAGTCCACTTATTGAGAAGGTAAATAATGTAAAGATTTGGTTAAAGTTTAGTTGCTAGGTTTTGTTTTCCTCTGTAGTTAATAATGTAATTTAAGCAGGTAAATCATAATTTTCTCCTCATGTTATTAATTCGTCTGTTATCTATGCACACTCTTTTGACACTGGTGTATCGGTTTGTGCACCCAAAGTAATCGAATCAGCTTATGCTTCTCCTTTTTTATTACCTTTCTGAAAAATACTGTGTTTTCATATAACTGTAAAATTCATGTCCACTTCTCTCTAAATATAACTTGTTTTTGAGAAAATTTATAATGTATATAAATATAACTATAAATAATTTGTAACTTGTAATACATATAAAGTTGTTCCTTGCTTCGATCTTACCGCATAAAGCATGTATACCTCATAACGTAGTCTTACAATGCGATTTTTATTTATTTGATTCAATTAATCCAGTATTTTAACGTTAGGCCAACGAATAGTTTGGCAAACTAATTTATTATAGAAATGTCCACTGGTTTGGTTCTGATGTACTTAATGTCCCCATTTGAGCTCAAGGAAATTGTTAAATCGGTAAAGAAAGTCGTGGCTTAGAACACTCAGCTGTAGGCTCCGGAGACCAATGCCTTATCCGCTCATGGAATTTATAATGGTTGTCCATAGTGGAAACTTATTTCAGGCCATGCATCGATGACGCACAACAGTTAAAACATTTTGTTATATCTCTCTTCTTTTAGTTCTGAGTATGAATTTTAATTGTTATATATATTATGTTATATCTTTATATCTTTAATTTTATCTAAATATCTATTTGCAGATTGAACAATAATGAGTTACTTTTCCAGGCATTAAAACAGTTAACCATTCGCACAATTTTTATTATTTTACTTCACATTTTCAAATAGATTAAATCAACGAGTTAACCATATTCTTACCATATTTTTTAAGCTTGTTTTAACCCGGCAGTGTGCAAAAAATTCACGTGGTCCTAAAATTCTCTTGACGTCAATTTTTGCTAAAAAAGAAAAAAAAATTAGATGTTTGGTTATATGGGGGTTTGAAGAAGTCCCAAGTGACAGTTTTTGTAAAAAATCGCCAAAATCGTTAAAACGACGGAAATTTCACTCAAAAATTTTTTATTTTATCTTTTCTGTATCTCAATTGGTTTTTCAGTACTCTACTTTTTTTATTATTTGATTGTTTGTAAAAAATAGTTATATAGATAATATATATAAAAACGCGCTTATACTAACCAGTAGAAAATTAAGCAAGAGAAACGAAGTTAGTAATTCGTGACGATAATCGTCATAAATTTTTTACATTTGATATTAAAGACTTTTTACACTTCAATCCAAAAACACCTATTGAAAAACGCAATTAAATCCGCTCAAAATTATATATCAATTGCAGATAATGAAAAAGAGATAATTTTACATGCAAGGAAATCTTTGCTCGACAGCAGCAAACATACATGGATGAAAAGGTATAACGGTCTGCTCGATGTTATGATGGGCGCATTCGATGGATTCGAGGTATGTGAGCTAGTTGACTCTTATTTCAAATTCAGGGAAATATTGGGCGTTATCAATAGGAAGGTTTAGCCGTTTTTAATGCATAAACGGGCTTAACTCCGAAAAAATTAAAAAATGATTTGTATAGATTTTTAAAGAAAACAATCTAAACATATCAATACAATGCAACATTAAAATAGTCCAACTTCCTTGATACCAGACTACATCGCAACAATTCCACTTTAATATTATATGCATTCACAAAGAATCTAACCACCCACCATGCATGATTAAGCAGCTTCCCATTTCACTTGAAGCACGACTATCGATGTTATCTTCGAATGAAGAAATATTTAATCAATGCATCCCTAAATATGAAGAAACACTTCAAAAATCAGGATGCACATAATAATTAATATTTAATGCAAAGGCTGATACCGCTTTAAGCAAAAAACAACGTGCAAGGAAAATTTTCTGGTTCAGCCCACCCTTTAGCAAAAATTTTTCTACAAAAGTAGGAAAATATTTCTTTGATTTGTTGAACAAACATTCCTCATCACACAACAAAATACACAGCATATTTTACCGAACAAAGTTAAGGTCAGCTACAGCTGCATGTCCAGTATTAAATCAATAATCAGTTCCCATAATCGAAACGTTTTGTATTTTTCTGAAAATCCGGCTGTAAAAAAATCTAATTGCAATAAGAAAGAAAGATGTTCTCTCCAACAAAAATGTTTTATAAAATGTATGATATACAAAGCAACAATTATATCAGATGTGCAAGGTTATAAAGAGAAAGCATATATAGGTTCATGTTTCACCACTTTCAAACTCAAATATGCGAACCATGTAAAATCACTTAAGCGTAGCAAATATAATAGTCGAATGAATATTGGGCAAGTAAGAATGCAAACTGCATACCGAGTGTTAGTTGGTCCATTAAGAGAAAAGTTTTCTTTATAACCCAAGTCAAAATTTCCCCCTATGTCTCAATGAAAAATCCGATATAGCAGAGTATCCCTTTGACATTCTTTTAAATGATATAATTTATTAAAATCTTTCGTATTTAATTGTAGTTGCTCTTTGAAAGCTATTAATAATCTATTGAAACCATTATTCATTATTATTGGATGATAAATCAGTGGAAGTTCAATTATATAGAGACCCTTAGTTGTGAAACAAATGCATTTTTCTTTAAAAGTACAATCGATTTTTCAGATTGACCTGTCATCAATATGATGGCCATCGGTCAGAGATGACGATATTTATCTTCTGCATTCTTCAAATTATACTCTGTCAGGAATTATCATGATCTTATGCAATAAGGTGCCGTTTGAGCCAGTTGCCTACCTCAATGGAATTATATTAAATTTCAATTTTGAAAAAATTTTGTAAGAATTTAATTTAATAATTTCGTAGGTGAACCTATCTCTGGTTATCTTAGAAACGTCTTTTCCATGATTTATACTTGTGGCAAACAAACCTCTTGTCATCCTGAGATTTACTCTCAAACACCACATTTAGAATGTTTTAAATCTTTTATTTAATATTTATTTATTTCAAATTGAAATATATTTTTGATTAAGATAAAAATTTTTTATTTCACTAAATTATGTATACGATATAACATGAAATCATTTTTTTTTGTCTGAATAATTCTTTCAATAGATCAAATTTAAATCAAAAATAATTTCAGTACTGACGACAGAAAATTTATTTTTATTTAGCTACAGCTATTTGATTCATATTAATCACTGTTAGCATAAGAAAATTTTTTGTTTCTTTAATTCTACAGCAGTTTTCTTCTATTATCAATTGCTCTATATTATTTTTAAGTTTGGCTTGCCAATAAGCTTGCCAAGTTTTCGCAAACATTTATATATTGGTTTTAACTGACCAGTTTCATGTTGTCTGTGGGTTTTGTAGTTGCTCTGTAAACTTTTATTCAATCTTTTTCAAGAAAAACAGAAAAAAACCTCACTTCTTTGTTGCTACCAATGAAAAGACTGTGAAGGTATGCACAATTACCGGATGTGACATAAAATTAACTTTACCGAATGGAGAGCCGGTAGTCAATAGATGAATAATATTGTATCAAAATAGATTATAATCAAACGTTAAAACTTGTCATTACGTCTAAATACCTAAGGTAATACAACTCTATCACTTTAAATAAAGTTTGCTCATCTCTACCAGTACTTGAAGAGATTTTAATTTTTTGTTTACAATCGTATTTTAGTGATAAGAAATGTAGGTAATAATGAATAGTGTTATTTATTATTTTTATTGTCTATAGGAAGGGTTCCTCCCGCCGAATCTCGTACCAAATAGATAAGAATATTTACTAAGTCTCTTTTAATACAATCAGTGTTATGTGTTTTGAATAATTTTCGATAATATTTTTAAACTTTCAAATTTGTAAAAATTTCGGCAGACGGAAGTATTACCATACTAATTTGTATTGAATTCTTATTAATTATTTTAAATGATCTTTTTCGTTTTTTAATATCACACCACCTCTGGGGATATTATGTTACAAGAGGAGTCCGATTAACTGAGTTAATTTCTAACGGTGTTGATATTTGAACTTTCAGTACAGGTTCGAAATTTGGTCATAAACGAAAAACAAAAGCTTTCTTTTTTTTCTAATATGCGCAATTATTTTTTCTTTTTCATATTTTGCAAGTTTAAGGAGTATATACCCGATCAAACATACCATAGTTTTTTCATCTGTCTGCATTACAATCATCTATAAAAGTTGGTATAAGCGAAAGCAAGTAAATATAATTATAATCACCCTAAAGATAGTTGATGTTGAAGAAAAGACCAGTTTGCTTTTCTCCCGAAAAGCATTTATTCAAAATGTTTATGTTGATAAAAGTTAACTGTAAACTGAAACGTTTTGTATCATAACATATACCTTAGCCCAAGCTTTACTTTGCATTAATAAACAATTTGCTATATCATACATGGAAATTGCAACGAGCAACTATTGACAATTGAGGAAAATAATTGAAAAAAGGGGTTTATAGCAAAGAACTATCACAGCCATCAAATGCTTTAAATATGTCATAATAAGATATATAATATTGGAGAAATCAACCTATAATCATGACCATTTAATGTGACACTATTATATAATCGTAGTAAAAATTTGACGCATGTTGTAACAGTGATTTTCTTGACTAAAATGACAAAAATGGTAAAAAACCCAAATGAGTACTTTCACTTTCATCACTTAAATCTATCAGAGAAATTTTTTTTTTTTTTTTTTTTTCAATTTCTAAGTCTCTAAGTCTTTTAGCCAAAAAATACACTTAAAGTTGAATATACCAAGTGCGGTATATCCATATTTTGAACTGCTTGTGATATTTATTTTTATTGTTATTAAGAGGTATCCCAATGGTTTATATTTGTCTTAATACATTGATACAATACAATTTTGATGAATGCAATAAATTCTTCTTTGAACAAAACTGAGAAAAAATCAACAAATCGAAGGATCCAAAAGTAAACTCAATTTTGGGCATTGAGTTTAAAACACTCAGAAATTTAATCGTTTCTCTTACCAGACAGAGCAAGAAAATCAATTTTTCTAACCATTTTTCCAAATACGTACCAAACAAACGTGGAAATGTATTAAAAATATTATTTCCCTGAGCGGTCATAAACAAACTCACTCGACCTGTATCATTAGTGATAAAAAAACTATTAATTATCCGGAAATCATATCCAGTCAATTTAATATGCATTTTACCAGCATTGCGGAGAAAACAAAAAAAATACTCATTCAAATACCTCAAAACACCTAACATAAACTCTTTTTCAATCAACCTTAAAAAATGCTTCTGTTATACCAATTTCTAAAAAAGATTCCGAATTGAAATGTGACATTTACCATCCGGTTTCTTTACTACCTAGTATCAGTAAAATTCTTGAAAAACTTATATAGTCTCAACTCTATAATTTTCTCACTATTCACAATTGCCTGTATAAACTTCATGTCTCAATTAATAGTTTTGTTTCATTATTTCCTTCAATAAAATATGTTTTCCCTCAATCTGTACTAGACCCTCTCTTTTATTCCTTTTACATATAAGCGATCTGAATATTTGTATCAAACACTCTACTGCTCATTACTTTGCACATGACACATACTTACATCACATAAATAAATAAAAACATGATCAATGATAACAACATTGGTTGGCATGATCTAACCAACCAGCTCAATGCCAATAGGATTTCACTAAACTCGGGTGTGCTTTTCTGGCATTTTAAAATTTTAACCTCACCTTTGACGTTAAGATTAAACTTAATGGCTCCCTTCTAAATTTATAAAATATTTGGGTATAAAAATTGATGAAAACTTATCCTGGAAATTTAATATTCTTATTAAAGCAAATAGCATATTTTGTAAGGTTCACCATTTTATTAACGCTACAGCACTGCTTTCAACTTATTATGCCATTCTCTTCAGAGAGAAAATGTTTTAATTGCAAAAGTTAATCCAAAAGCAATCCATATCATTAGCTTGCACTTTTTTGCTCTCTATTTCAAAAATCAAAATATTTTTCATTTTTTGACCAAGTATATTTTCTAAACTGTGTTTTTGCCTTCGATCATTTTAATTAAAATCTTCCTGGGCCACCATTTTTACTGTTACTCATTCTTATCGTACAAAAAGTTCTAATTTGAGAGAACTATTTCAAAACCATATACAGAAATTTTGGTAAACAAATCTGAAATTAATCTTATCCATGAAACCGCGGGCCACTGAGAGTGAAAATGATAGTGATAGTTGACATATTTAAGGGGGAAGCCCCTAACCCACCCCCACTGAAATTTTCAAAAGGCAAATTTTTCAAAAATATATTTTTGGAATCAAAAATTATCGCAAATTTCGAATATGATATTTATTTTCCATGAATAACGTTTTGAAAATATTTTTTTTGAATTTTGTTTATTCAACCTATACTGTTGTCATGCCTAAGTTTGAAGTTGATTGTCTATCTTGTTGGAATTAGACTGACGTCTCGCAATTGATACCACTTGTGGTACGAACTTTCGGAGAAGAGAAGCAATCTCGAACAATAGCGCTCGATTTGAGTTTCGTCTAACTAATTGTAGTTAGGGCAGAAGACTCGATTACGCTCAACCTCAAAAACGAGCAATATGTAATGAAGGTGACATCTCAATATATCAATATATTTTTTCTATAAATACATTTAAATGTATTGATAATTCAAAGTCACATTTGACGTGCTGTTTCGATCATAAATTTCTAAATTTGACTCCAACCAATAAAATATTATTTAATACAGTTGCTTTTTAATAATAGATTGTCGTTAAATATTAATATAAAATCTTTGTTGAAATAAAAATATATAATATAAGACTTTTTCATAGAAAGATTTTGAGTTTTGACCGTGAGTTCAGCAAAACTTTCATAATTAAAAAAATATTATTTATTTGGATAGTGTTAGAATTATTTATTACAAAAAATGTTTTTGCTTATTTTTATTGGACTCTTCTGTGTTACTTTCATTAATGGTGATATACAATATACTCGCAAAGATGAAAATTTAAAGTTTGTCGCGTATTCTAATCGAACAGTTTTGTTGCATAATGCTACCCCAATGAAAAAGATGGTTGTTAAAGATCTAAACATATGTGTCTCAATGTGCTCCACGATGGACAGTCAATGTTTATCAATTATTGTGAACAAAACAATCAGTACTGAGATAGAATGCAAGTTTTATAATATTCATCACAGTGATTTGAAACTTTCTGATGTTAATCACAACTCAGTATACATTATCAAAACAGTTTCAAAGGTAAAAATAAATAAATAAATAATATTTATAACCTAAATTATTTGCAACACAAAACTTTACTTACCGTAAATCAGGTTGAAATTTCCGATCTTCCGGATACTAATAGAAATATTGTCTTACTTTATTTGGTTTATTCTTGTTTCATAGCATCCTATTCTTTGATGAATTAATTTGTCTTTAAAAATAAGTTTAAATTAAAAAAAAAGCTTTCGATTTCTTTATTTTTTAAATTAGATTTTTTTTTCTTCGTGTGAAGCTATGCGTTATTTGGGACTGACGAAGCCAAAAAGCACAATATCAGCCACAGCTGTTATAGGATATTTAACTTGCTGTTATGCAAGAAGCTGTTTTAGCTAGTAAATAAATCAACAAAATAAGGTTTGGGTTTGCCACAGCTTTGGAATTGTTATTTTTTACTGTAACTTAATGATATAGATTAGATGCTTCATAAACGTGTTTTAAGTTTTTAAATTCATTTCTTTGCTGGTTAACGGACATGCATTTAATAAATATCTACTGCCTTTTCAACGCTGTTAAGAATATTCCGCTAGCTTGTATACTGCTTAGTAATGGTTTTATCATTTCTTAACGTAAACAGATCAAAATTCTGCTAGAGCTAAGGGCTTTCATCAAATTTAATAAATATTGTTTATGTACTTATTTATAATAAAATAGTTTTCACTACAATCATGTCAAAAATATTATGATGACACTTATATGCCATTAGTACACCTTATTAATTGAAAAAACTACCAAAAGCAGTTAAAAATATGAATACACCTCCCATGGTATGTTCAACTTTAGGTTTATATTTTGGTTAATAAACAAACTTAGAAATTTAAAAAAATATATTTTTCTCTGCTAGATCTAAGTGATGAAAGTAACAAGTCCTTACACATTTGGGTTTGTTAACATTTTTACGATTTTGGTCAAGAAAATCACATTTACACCATGTGTCAAATGTGTATTTATGCTAAGATAGTTTCATATAATATACACATGATTGTAGTCCAACTGCCGAATCATTGCCTATAGGTTTCATTTATACTATATAAAAAAAGTCGATAAAGACTATATTAATACGAGGTGGATTTTACATACTTATGTATTTTTACTGGAGTTATATCAATATTTAGTGAAGTAACTCTAGTAAAGGAACAAACTTTGTTTTAGTTTATAGTTTTTAGTTTTTAAAAACTACTTGATAAGCAAAGTTTTTTTTTAACAGCACCACATTTCCCTATCGTCACTATAGAATGTTGGTGAAGAATAAGTTGCTAACATAAGAAGATCAAAGCTATTTGGATCAAATTTATGAAAAGCATCCGACTTGGCCTGAAAAATTTTTGGTGTAGTAAAAATTTATCATTTAGGTATGCAAAGCAAATATCTGTAAGTTGAAAAATCCTTGCGGAAAATGTAAATGTATGGATTCATGTTCATCGAAAGGCGAGAGCCTTTACTTGTGTGACTGTACTAAAGGTAAGGTTTGGTTTTTCATTTTCCAAAATGCAATCAACGCATGGTTCCAGTTCAGCTTAAGAAGTTTTGAAAAATATATGAAATAATTTCGCATCTAATAGGATGGGCGAGACAAAAAAACCGGCTTTTTCAAGACTAACTTTAAATATAGCTGTATTATTTACGCAATTTGTATGAATAGCTAAGGACCAAAATGTAATAAAATCTTTTAAGCCTCTTAAATTTCAACTAATAATCACGCATTTAGAATTTTGTGCTCGATGTTCTCCAATTCCAATATCTCTGGATGTTCCAATATCCACCTCTGGAAAGACACCATACTAATAATATATGATAAATACAAGCCGCAATAGCAAACTGGAGTTTCTATTTTCTTTGTTGAGCGGTATGACTCCTATTTTAAATTTCTTTATATTCTTAAAAAAATTATAAAGAGAAACGGCATCCATAACAACGTGAAAAATATCTAGAAAAAGTTTTGTGACCGACCATAAAAACAATATAGTTTTAAGGTGAGGTAATTATTTAAATGGCCGCTACAAACGAAGCTATTTTCATGTGACAGAATCTTCCGCCAAAAACAAAGTTCTTGCTAATAAGTTGGTGTCTATCAGCCCACAAAAATAATTTTTATTCAAAATAAAATTAAGACCGTAAATATCTGATTAGCAGATATAGAATATAAATAAAAATATAAATATATAAAAATATAAATATCAGATATAGAAGATAAATATGCATAAATAATTGCGGTATTTAAATATGATTTAAATTTTTTCAGTAGGAAGAATTTTTTTCGAAAGTATGAAAAAACATCATTCATAACCCTGTTTTCTTGCTGTTATAATTATTAGGAAGTTTTTTTTTTGCTGTCTCCACATATTTTTTGAACCAAAACTCGGGCCAAAATTTCGGACCAGAATTCGCGCCTAAATTCATGCCTAAATTCAATAAAAAATTAGGTATGATATATTTGTTGTTAGTTCCCAAATCGAAACCAGATTAAAATTATTTTCAATACTGTGCACAGAGAATTTATATATTCGTTTAAACAAAAGAATAATAAGCATTCCACTCGAATGTAAACACCAAACTAATTTATTATTTCTTTCCGTGTCTTTAAAAAGATGGGTGTTTGATACCGTAAGTAAAATTTAAACTCGTTGTAAATTAAAATTTGTTATATAATAAATAATTATAATAAATATATTAAAAACAATATTTTTATTTCACTATGTATACGATATACGATAAAGTCCTTTTCCTTTTTTCTTCATTTTTTTTTTTTTTTTTTATATATAAACTATTCATCCAAAAGATCAAAACTAAATAAAAATTAAATTCGATACTGTAGTTTCAATACTGTCGAGAGAAAATTTGTTTCTATTTAGCTACAACTTTATTGTATATTAAAAATTGGAAAAGTAAGAAAATTTATTGTTTGTTGAATTCTGTTGCAGTTTTCTTCTATCATCAATTACCATATACCATTTTGAACTTTGCCTTGCCAACAAGCTTGCCATGCTTTTGCAAACCTTTATATTTTGATTTTTTTTTTTTTTTTTTTTTTTTTGGAAAGAAAAAAAGTGAGTTTAGTGAGCTTTGCATCTGGAGCTCATTTGGCAACAACGCAAATAATTTTCGGCAGTAAGGAAATTTTTTTTGTTGACTCCGAATATTTTCGAGCCGAAGTTTGTTTTTCATATTTTGTCTCGCCTTCCCATTTCTTTATTAGTAATATTTGAACAGTAGAGAATAATTCAATCGAAACAACAAGATAAGACCTTTGTTGTTAGTTACCAAATCAAAACCAAATTGTCCACAGGGAATTTTATTCAAACATTTAAACTTTTAAACAGAACAACCATTAACATTCCATTTGAATGCAAACATCAAACTGTTTCAAATGACTAAACATTGTGCTAAGGAAAATATAACTATCAAAGCTGTAAAATTATATCAAAAACGGTTTAATCGAAAGCTATGTCTTCTATGATTAAAAGGATCATCTAAATCAAGGATCTAATATTATTCTGCCTATTTATAGCTTTCGAACCAAAAGAAAATTGCAAAGCAATTTATAAAGAAGAAGATGTAGTTAACGGAAGATACTTTATTGATCCCGATAATACTGGTTCTGCAATCTCAGTCATGTGTGTTCGACTAAAGATTTCATATAGCGGATATTGTGAGTTACCTCTTACAGATTTTTTTTTTTATTTGCTTTTTTTAAACGCTTTCATTTTTTGAAAGAGTTCTAAAGTGTTTTTCCGATTTTTCCGTTTTTGCTAGTAACAATATAACTAATATAAGTATAATTATATTTTTGTTAATCTAAGTGTTTTTAGTTTACTCTAAAATATCTTTACATTAAGATGTCGTCAATCCAAAATTTTAATCACAAATGTTTCTAACCATTTAAATATTGTTGTTCAAATTTTAAGGTTATGAGTATATTGCAACTGCACCTTCAATTTCCATATAAAGCTTATGAATTAGAGTTGTAAAATATTCATTAACATAATTTTAAGGCTTCAAATCACAGGTGCAGCTACAATTGAAATTCATTTTATTCCTGAAATGTTGCTGTTGCTGTAAAAAACACTTTAAAGATTTCCACAGAAAGTACTTCTAAAGTTGCATTGGAAAACAATTTTAAAGTTGCTTTGGAAACACTTTAAAAAGTTGCTGTGAAAACCATAAGTTTGACACAGTAATTTATTAAGAGTGTTAAGAAATAGTAGGCTATATAAAAGTGTAATCATGCATAATTTTTACACTTTTTATAAACGATGACATTTATTATTTCAAACGTTTTAGATTTATGAGTGATTTTTATAATTTGAGTGATTTTTAAGACAACAATATTAGGCCTTTGAGTATATGTAATAGGTTTGTTCGTTGAAATAGAAATTTCGGAGAACGAAAAGTGATTAAACATATTGCAAAAAGTTTTAACAAGAATAGTTTGCAACATTCACACTTTAAAAATAACTTTGACTATGCCATTTTATATATTAAGAAAAAAACTAGCATATCATGAGGTCGTCGGATTAAATAAATTATTAAAGCTACGCCATGTATCATATACATCGTTTATAATGGCAGATTTCTGAATTGGTCTCTATTCTTGATGCAGTTGGGATAAAGCTTCCATCAATTATTCATCGAGCTGATCGAGGTTTCTGAACGAGTTGCACCTGCTTCTTTAATGACGTGTTTTTGAAATAAAAATTTTGAACTTTGTGTAAGATTTCTAGGATTCCAAAGAGTATAATCATGCAACCTGCTCTAAAGCTATATAAAGAAGTTTTTGTTACAAATATAACTTGCATAAAAGTAGGATTCAAAGAATTTAAAGACTTGAAAACTTCAATCAAGAGAAATTCAAGGTTCCTATGATGTATAATTTTTGAACCAGTGACGATTAGAGCTTCATCAATAGGAATTTATGGATTGTTAAGTGTGATATATAAAGCACATAAAAATTTGAGACTACGAAATTTAACCATATATTCTTTGTTTGTATATTTGGGTGTTGTCTCAACTTTTCGATAATTATTTAAACTGAATCATGAGTTCATGAAATAAATTTAGGACTCCATTTAGAGAAATTTAGGCGTTCATTTTAAGTATTATAGTAATGATTAAAAATACTTGCACGTTGTTTGTCATCGCAAATTATTTCACATTTTTCAACCAAAATAATTCGTTCTTCTGATGTATATGTACTAGCTCTAATCGAAAAAAAAAAGATTTGAAAGTAGAGATCTAATATCAATAGTCACAAAAAACGACTTTATGATTTGTCTGTTAAGATTCACAAAAAAGATTTCTTTGGGACTTATAATTTGTCAAATTGACAGAGTTGCTAGATTTGATGGCTATATTTTTTAAGTCAGACTTCTTCCTGATTGCTTTACGCAATTTCTTTGTCATATGTGGCATATTATTTCCTCGAAAAATTTTGGTTTTTATTAGGGGCATGAAAGTTTAGAACTTTAATAAAAAATTCATCAAAATAAATTTAACTTAGATTGCTGCTCTGAAGAAACGGAAAATTGAGATTTGATAAAAAATCTTTTTTGGTTAAAATTTTTGTAACACCTGTATTGATATCGTTTGTCTTACAAAAGTTGATTTAAACATTGTGTAGACTAAAGAATGATAGTGATAATCATAGTGGTAGTTGTTATAAATATAATGGGGGGAGCCAACAAATTGCCGAGACAATATTTCCAGATGGGCCCACGTAGCGGGTCTTGGAGAGTACTTAGAACACCCATTTGCG
>JAUZNK010008198.1:0-24748 GCA_035046665.1 Euphysa ruthae
ACCTCATTGTGGTCTCATCAGCCATGCCTAAGGTTGAAGTTGACTGTCAATCTTGTTGGAATTAGACTGACGTCTCGTAATTCATACCACTTGTGGTACGAACTTTCAGAGAAGAGCAATCTCGAACAATTGCGTTTGATTTGAGTTTCGCCTAACCAACTGCAGGAAGGACAGAAGACTCGATTACGCTTAACCTCAAAAACTAGCTTCATAAACACCAAGATTTGGCTAATAGGTGCATTTTTAAAAAAATCTTTAAAAAAGTAAAAAGAAAATTGGGGGACCGGGACATCGATCCCCATAGCTCTATTTGCTCATTATTTAAAAATAACCAATCAAAAACAATATTATTGTGATGAAAACCTTTAACCTTGTTATAATTATCCAATCGTTGATGTGTATTTGCGTCATTGAAGGCTATTATTATAGAGATTCAAAAATTTTCAATGGAAAAAAAAAAACAATAGAACAAGCAATTTCAAAAGAAACCTTTGACAAGTCAAACCTGACACTTTTGAAATTAAAATACAAACCTAACACAATTTTAAGATTATTTGCAAAACTAAGAAAATGTTTATGGTTAGGTTATGTAACTTATTTATATTTTTAACACTACATGGGGCCAACATAGAGCTTTGAGCTAATTTTTATAGAAAGGTCAACAACAGGTTTTTAGTTCTGATGTACTTAGAGCTCCCATTTGAGCTTATGGTGAAGAATATCATTGGTCTCATAGTAGGGGATCGAACTCTCATGCCTCCATGAAAGAAACCAAAGTCTTACCCGCTCGGCTAGACAACCATAATGAGTTTGAGGCAGACCATAATATTGCCCATACCATAGGCTGATAAAGCTTGCCCGAATTGACAAATACCTATTAGTATAAATTATTATTTATATATATCAATATTAAGTCTCATAACATATATATGAGACTTTGGATAGAAAAGTAGTATATATATCATGAGTTTGCTGCAAGCTATTTCAACAAAAATAACTTTAGGGTTAGGGTTTTAGAGTACAGTTATACTGTTACCCTACATCCAATGACATATGTTAAGGGTACGAAACGACTGACATATTATTGTTCACTACCACACTACTAACAAATAATTATTTTTACTGTTTCCATAAAGTGCACAAGCGACAGTTTGCAGCGAACTCAGTATTTAACGCAACCTCTTTGGATATCGCATGAGTGAGGATCTTTATAGGAAAATTAATCTCATTGAGAGTGATTTGACTCATTGATAAAATCATATTCACAAAAATTAAGGAAAGAAATCTCAAATTACTATAATATAATCCTACCTTCATTGTGTTTAAAACGGGCGGCTTAGTAGCCGCCGCAGGAGATTTTCTGGCTAATGAAGCCGACATTCCCGGTCGCGATGCTGCCATATTGTTTTCTCCCTTCTGCTAGAAAAAATCTTCTACCATTTTTATCACTTTTTAAACTGCATCCAATCACGGTTTCGTATTTTTTTTCTTACAGTTTGTCCACCACAGTCGTCGATTGCATTACTAAATCAAAACCTTTTCATGAATTTCTACGTGTGAAATCCTCTACAAAAAGGTTTTAAGAGGTTTTTGACTGAGCCTCTACGTTCGCATGGTAAAAGATTGAGATGGCAACGTATTAGACACATGTATTTTTCATTCCGCAAAATATCCGTGAATCTCAAAATTATGTAAAATCTTCCCTGTTATTGAAGTTAGGTTCAAAATTCTGTGTTGAATATTAGATTCAAAATATTGTTTTGAAATGGTTATCACCTTTTTTAACTTACGTCTGCTGAAGTTTAGTGTCTTAGATTGAAGAAATTTATGTTTTCATATCGGATTGAATTATTGTTTCTTGCTGGCTTCATTTTAAAAACAGCTATGGTAAGATCTGATCCTGTCGTCAGTAACATTTAGAGCTTCGATTTATGTGAGGAAATATGTACCCTCACTGACATGACACTCACATGATTGAAAATTATCGAAATTTTTTGGTTCACATAATTTTGTTTTCTTAAAGGTTTTCGAACTGCTTCACTTGTTTTTTATCTAATTTTAAGGTTGCAAGTAATATTACAAAAACAGTTGGGGAATTTAAAAAAAAAAAAACATAGCTGCTTCACCCGAATTATTCTCGGAAATAACATTTTTTTGAGCATGCGCATCGATAAATCATGGCCGCTGCAAAATTTTGTGCAGGAAAAAAATTTAAGTTGAGGTAGGCTTAAAGGATCAATGTTTATAAACGATCTATATAATTCACAATGTCCAGACTCCAGACTGTTCCAGCTCATTGATGGATCTTGCAACCTTGTAAAAAGATACGTTTAATTCCGCATATTAAAAAAAATAAAAAAAAGATAGGGCATATGAGATCAAGGAAACTTTTTATAGTTCTCTGAATATAGTTCACAGACCTAATAAACTATAATAGACTATAATTTTGTAAAAAACAATTTTTCTAATCTCTTTGTTTTTTTGTGTGATGTATAAGGGGAACACAATGGAAGGGGAAACATTGTTGTGACAGACCATTTTTGTGCCTATCCTTGCCACCATTTGTCTTTTATCTGAATTTTTATCTTTGTTGTTGTTATTTGTTGTCTATTATCTTGTCTTGTAATCCGCATAGCATATGTATATTTGTGTGTGGCAGAATAATTACTTACTTAGGAAAGGATGAATCGTTTAAAACGAGCACTAGAAAGAACAGGATATGTCGATCCCAGAAGATTTGGATTATGCAGTTGATAAAAAAAAACATTTTTAATCTTAGAAACCGTTTTAACGCTAACACACGAATGAAGAAAGAGTCTCATGAGGAAGTTTTTTAAATTTTTTTGTTTTAAAAACAGTTTATATCACAGGTCAAATAAAAATTCTTACTTACTTATGCTTTAGAGAAAGGTTTCTTATAAAATAAAAGCCAACAATTAAGTACATCATTTTACTGCTCTCAGCTGAAATGAACAGAACTCGTGCTTCGCAAAGTACATTACGACGATGTTTTTATAACGTTAAATATCTGATATTGATACAACGCTCGATAAAAATTGTAAAAATAACTTTGCCCATAATTAGATCATTCCCGTTTAAAATTGCAGAAAATGTTGAAACTTGATTTTCAATCAGAGGATAAATATAGTTATTTTTCTAGCTTAATTTTTCAATATAATCTATTGATTAGCTTCCGTCCATTGTTGACTGATATCCATTTACTTTTTCTACTTATTTTTAAAAAATTCTAGCGGAAAAAATTTAATTATTATAACATTGTTTTGTCTTTTATTCTTTTGTGTATTTTAACGCGTAAACGATGCATTTGCAAAGATCTTAAGGACTAAACGATGCATTTGCAAAGACCTTAAGGCGTAAACGATGCATTTGCAAAGATCTTAAGGCGTAAATGATGCACTTGCAAAGATCTTAAGGCGTAAACGATGCATTTGCAAAGATCTTAAGGCGTAAATGATGCGTTTGCAAAGATCTTAAGGCGTAAACGGTGAACCGTCAATCAGGAGTCCTGTAATTATAGACACCGATTGTATCTATAGTTTTAATTGGCGGCTACCGTTTTCTTGGTTTGAAACACAAATTACAAATTAGTAAAGTCTTTGAAATACGTTTATTATCGCTATTTTATTTTTTTTGTTTTTAGAAAAATTTTTTCGGGTAGTAAAATATAAATAAAATGTTTGAAAAAGCGGATATAAAACTTAAATCTAACACTTAAAATTGATTCTTTATCTAACAACAAAAAATATGATTGTTTCAATTTTGAAAATTTATTTGTTGCAAAGAGTAATAGAATATACAAATAAAACCTCGCTATTAGTGTGCCACTTTTTTCCTAACGAAAATAAAATAAAAATTAAAAAAAACACTGTTAAAAAAAAAACAGTTTGATCAAATTATCATTATAAAAAAGAAATGCTCCATTCAAAATCTCAAGTCTGTGCTGCTCTTCTTAATTACTACAAATTTTGACAATATGGGAAACCGTTCACAGTTGTCAAAATACGCTGAACACAATCGACATATCGTTTTTGAGTAACTATGCGAGTGTGAATAAGTAAGTAAAATCTTTATTTCAAATTGGAAAACGAAACTCGGAGTTTAAGTGAATTTAAGCTTATGAATTCATTTTTTTTATCAATAACAGAAAATTCTAAGATATTTCGGAAACGATAGGAAGTATATTTTTTAGCTAAACATCATGCATAATGGGATTAGCTAAGAGAAATAATGACTCATGCATTAGAATTTCAAGGCTTCTATTATGGAAGTATTTTGATCCTGTCAGAGTTAAGGTTTCTTCAAACGATATTGAAGAGTTATTTAGTGTGACTCGAAGGTTTCTCATAAAAGTAAGATTGGTAAGTGTATTTGCTTTATTGTAACGAAACATCAAAATTAAGGGACAGTAATTTAATAACCACAGTATAAAACAATTTCCTAATTTACTGGCCTTTTCTAGAATCAACCTGACACGTTTTCTATTTAATGCGCGTTCACTTTTATTCACTTTAATATACTTATTTCAGTAGCATGAGGTAGAAAAGTAACAACGCTATCAAGAGTTTCACCGAGAAGTTTTACTGTAATAGTGATTGTTATGGTCTGAAAATCTCATGATAAGTTTTTGGTTGAGTTACTTTTGTGAACAATCAAAATGAATTGAAATTTATAAGGGTTTGCCAACATAGAATTATTGTCGAACCAATTTATCGCAATGTTTGCATCAATTGCAAGCTTAAAAACTAAATTGGGTGAAGTCTTACCAAATTCCGAGATCGTATTATCGTTTGCAAAGTTGCAGATTTGGATTCATCAATAAACAAAGCAAATTGTTTATAAATATACAAAAATAAAATAGGGCCAAGGATGGATCCTTGAAGAACACCTAGTGATATCAGAATCGATTAACTTAGGGCAGAACCTATGCGGACACCTTGTTTGCTATTTGAAAGACAGTTTTACAAGAATTTGAACTGGAGGTGGATGAAAGTGAGAATGTTATATTTAACGTGGGGAACCAACAAATTGCCGGGACAATATTTCCAGATGGGCCCACGTGGCGGGTCTTGGAGTACTTAGAGCGCCCATTTGCGCCTACGAAATTCGCTCAACCAAACAACCCACCAATTTGAGCTAGCGTTGCATTACGCAATGAGTTTTGCTCAGAAACTCAGAGATAACGTGGAAATAAATTTCCGCCAGAGGAGGGAGTCGAACTCGTAACCCTTCGCTCAGTAGTCAAACGTCCTACCACTGTGAAACTCTGCCTTGGATGACCTCCTTCAGTTTGAAAAACACGACCTACACGATTCATGAATTGTTCTTTGAAATGAAATTTTTTTTCTAAGATTTGATAATACATTGTATATCGAAAAGTTGAAAAGAAAAGAAAAATTCATTTTATTTTTTGGAATT
Organism: Euphysa ruthae; assembly: GCA_035046665.1. NCBI lineage: Eukaryota > Metazoa > Cnidaria > Hydrozoa > Anthoathecata > Corymorphidae > Euphysa > Euphysa ruthae. Next base: position 5,437 of record JAUZNK010008198.1, read on the forward strand.
TGTTTCGTAATATTGAGAGCATTTCTTCCTGTGGGCTTATTTCTGGGTACGACTTTAGTATGACATGAATTGAAAATGTAGTATAGAATTTTAAAACGAAGAGAAAAAGAAGGAAAAAATGAAAAGATCAATCATACTCAGTACGCTTGAAAATTAAAAAAAAGTTTTTTAGTTTCAAGAAAGCCGCATTGATGCATTGGGTATTACGTGAGTTCCATTAGTAATGTTTACGAATACTGATTGCATCGTCTATTTAAAATTGGTTTATTTCAAAATAGATCGGAAATATCTAAAAACGTGATTTGGCATAACACGAGTTTAAGCATACGCATGCGCGTCCCCCCAAAAAAGAATGTTATTCAAAATACCAAGATTGAGTGAAACTGAATCTAAAAATGTTTTGTTGTGAGATTAAGGACAAGACATATTCTATATAAGTTGACGATTAGTATAGTCATTAACCGCTGTCACTATTCATCTATTACAGTTGTTATAATGTCATCTTCGACCAGGTGGCTGGTATCTAAACTGATGTTGTGTAGCAATACCCAAATCCCTTATAATACCCTTCAACGTTATTATTCGTACTTAGTAGGTCATTTTCAGTTCGGTCGATTATGTTCCAAAGCTGAATAGAAAACATGAGGAGCATTCATGGTGGTCTTGTAATGTTGTGAAAAAAAATTTAGTTAAATATAACGTCACCGCCACGCTACTGACTGTCAACTTGTGGAAAATATTTAAAATAATTACTTATTCTTTATAAAAAAAAAACAATATATGACAACTCCTGCACCCTGTCAAATCCGAAAATCCCTGTCAGTAATAAACCATCGCCAACCCTTGAAACAAATTTGACTTCATCCAATACTGATTATCTGACAATAGAAACTATCATAATAGATCAATCCTAAATAGAAATTCAACACAGTACAATTATTTTTAGAAGGATGAACATACATAAACGATCAATATTAATTTTGTTACAAAATTCTAACAATTTTATCTCACAAGACTATGCAAAATTACAGAAAAAGGAAAGCTAACGAATTATAATTTGTATTAATAAAAAAAAAATCCACATTTTTCATTCAATATTTTCATAAAAACTTCAGCTTGATTCACGTCTACAGAAGGTATCAATCTCCATGAAAATAACTCGATCAGGAAATCAAAAACAATTTCTAATTGAGCATTTTCAAAAGCCTTGAAAGCATTTCCACAACAGCCATACCACTATTAGTCTGAAAATTATGCAAAACTCATTCCATAAATTACATCTTCAACAAGCTCTAAAGGTTTACCTTTTTTCTGAACCTTATCATTAGCATTTTTGCATTATTTTTATATTGTTATTATTTTATCATTCGTTAATTACGAGGTCAGAGCTACATTATTTTTATATTGTTATTATTAGTGGTGAGAAAAAGTTGGTCAGGAAACTGTAAACTGTAAATTCAGCTACTGAGACCAAAAAGCAACAGCTCCATCAAGTATGCGAGGTAATTTTTTTTTTACGTTCTAAAGCACTTTCAAAGTGAATTCTAGCAGCAGCAACTTTAGTGGTACCCTCTGTTTCTGGAGCATTCAATCACGCCCTTAGCCCTTTAAATGTTGAAATGTTTTAATGTGTCACCGTCCGATAAAACATCTGCAATATCAAACCCATGTTTTTTTTATTATTGTCATCTTTATCTAAAAGTGGGAACAAGCCTGATTCCATTGTAACTTACTTATCTGTTAACCTTTCACTCCATAGCTTTGAAACAAATATGAATACGCCCTTAGGTGAGATTCCAATTAAACACTTTCACTTGTTGCTTTACTTCTATTGTGACTATGGCTGAGTCTGTGACTTCATGGAAGAAGTTGTTTCACTAAATATTTCTGTTCATCTATAATTATTCGTGAATTGGGGTATTTTGAGGATTCCTTTAGCATTTGTTTTCTAATAAATGATTGAGAATGAGAAGTGAATATTTGATTGATTGATATTGTAAATATTTAAGATTGAATTGCATTGGAAATTCGAAAGCGTTCACTTAAATTAGAAATAAGGATAACAACTCTAAACGGCACTGAAGCTAAAAGGAATTAATCTATACTTTCTAGCTATTTTTTCCTAATGTCGTTTTTTTGTTATTTCTAAAAAAAAATTCATGCGCTAATAATTGAATTCTATCAACACTTATTTGAGAAATGATTCACTAATATGCTTAAAACATGCTCTCGGTAAAATATGTTCGGTGAATATTTAAAATATTACCAAAATTTCCATTTTTGCAGAAAAGCCTATTTTTTAAAAAGAAAGTAGCTAATACATGATGATGCTTTCAAGACAGATTACCTTCTTAATTAATGTATTTTAAAATAATCTTTCCAAAATGAGTTTTTGTTCCAGTTATAGAAGTCAAAAGAGTCATTTGATGGGAATGCTACCACTGCTTTTTTCAATCTATCCAATTTAAATGTTTTATCAAAAGAAAAATATTTGCTCAAAATTTTTGACTTAAAGACCAATATTGAGTGGCTTCAAAAGAGTTAGATACTCAGGATGTTAGCTAGATATGCTCAAAATATTTCGTAAATTGATATAATTAATAGATACTTTATGCATGTAATTTAGCTAAGGAAATCAAAATTTATGCAAGTTTTAGATATAAGTAAAATTGGAGATCATACAGCAAGAAAAAATTAGTAACAAGAAAACCACAAAGAAGCAAGAAAATAACGCAAGTTTATGACTTAGATATTTACAGAAACTTTAAATAAGAGATGATTATTATGCCGCTAGTCTGAAAATCTAAATAAAGGGGAAAACTCTATAAAATAATATGAGAATATGAGAAGAGCAAATAGAACGGAAATAAAGAAAGATAACATATTATTATGCGGTGATAACAACACATAGCTAAATTTTTATACATATACAAAATTAATGTAAAACTAAACAATAAATTATCGCTGCTGTTTAAAGTTTTCTTCGAACAAACGACTGTAACTTACAAACCTACAACAATATAATGGTTAAACGCAGTACAGGAAATAGAACAAAAGGAGGTAAGCCAAAAAATTTCACAGGTGCCCTACACCTATAGAAAAACATACCGAGGCTAGTTTGTCAAATGCAAAAAAGGAAAAAAAAAAAGGTCAGATTGAATTAAATTAGCATATCAATAACCTACACATGCTGCTTCCGGTAGAACTAGTCGAAAGTGTTCTTCCTCTGTAAAGAGCTCGCTTTGCTGTTGCCAGGTAACCCTTAAAGTGAAATAAAAATTAATGGCTAGATTTAAGAAGTGGAAAGAATTATGCTTATTTAACATCTGACCTTTGAAAAAAAGATTTCTTGATTGCTGAAATTGGTCCTTTTGATTTTTAAGAGTTAAGAGCATAATTGCTTGAACCTGCGTAATTTTTTACTGCAACTCATTCTGATTAAAGAAAATCAAGATTTTTTTAAAAAGTTGTTCTTAACTTGTCACTGTGTGAAATTTTTCTCGAATAAATCTTTAGAGAATAGATTAATAGTAGGCACAGTTTTTTTTATTCCATCTCATTTCTTCATGTAACTTGTTTCTTGTGATTTTATTTATTATAATTTATATGATTAACAAGAGATTTATTAAGAAAATTGAAATTGCGTTATTATATATCATTTTAACATTCATAGCGCCATGTTTATGCATATAATTAGTAAATTACAATTTACAAGCAGTGATTTTGTGCATTCTTTGCAGTTTACAAACAATTATGTTTAAAATGTTTAGCCAAACTACGCCACTCTAGACCAGATTAGCATTCTCCAACTAATTTTTAAGTTTAACGTTCATGGCAAAGTTGAACGAAATAGCACGAATACATAAACCCTTCTAGTTATTTAATATGCCGTCTTTCACAAATTAGATCATGTAGCGCATTTGCTTAGTTGAGGTCCTTTAAAATACTTTGGCCAAAGATTGTTTATAATATTTTTGCTATGATTGCGATTGTTTTTTGAATGAATTGAAAAATATCCTGTCACAATTTGTTGTCGAAATTGTTTTAGGATAGAATAAATTAGATTTTGCTCAATTCGGATAATATTCACATCTTTGAAAATTGCGTGTTTAAAAGAAATTCTTATAAGGGAAGAAAGAAGGCAAGGTTGTTAAAACAGTTAGAGAGTTAACTCACAAACAAATAAACAAACTTTAAAATTAGCATGGAATTGCAATAAGCAACTTCAAGGGTGAAACAATTTATGAACTAAAGAAAAGTTTCGGTGCCGTTTTATATCCTTGTTCTGAGGCAGATTCAAATAAAACGCAGCACAAAATGTGTCCACCAGATCCGGACTCTTGGTGTAAGTTCCATCTGGATATTGTTAATAGAACAAAACTGTATATTAGGGAAAGAAATTGTATTTATACTTATGCTATGTCTTATGTTGGTAAATATGTAACAATTAAAAAAATGCCAAATATTCAAAAGCCATCTTCCATAATTAGTAATAAAAAATTATAAAGCCCATTTTTATTGACTTGTCAGACACAGAATAATAACGAATGTTTAAACAATATTCTGTGGGGGATATTTAATGGAAATGGGATCTTCATTTGCATTAATTTGTTTTAACAATGGAATGCGAAGAATCCTAAACGTGTTTAATCAATCTAGTATCGAGTCAGTTTACTAGGTATTACTGAGAACAGGGAGAAAGCAAATGCATTCGTGTTATTGACTGTAAAACCAAAGAATTGACAAATTTACTGAGGAAAAAGGAAAAAAATAAGAAATATAGAAAAAGGATTTGAAGACGAAACTTGGTGAAATGTTCAAGATGCTGTCCAATATTTTATAAATAACAGCAATTTTTGTGATACAAATTAACGACTAAATTACTTTTTAGATAGCACTGTAATTCAGAACATTTTTCATTATTTCAGAATTCCATAAAAAAATTAAAAATATTTTTTCAGTTTTTATTGGAATAAAAAATGTTTGTATCATCGGCAAATAGAGTGAAATTACCGTTTACATTTAGTTAAGTGTTATAAAAGTGTTTTAATACTAAAACTAATTTAAGAATTTAGGATGAATATAGAATTTTCAATCTCATATAAATCACACTGGTATGTATAATTTTTGCAATTTCAAGAATGAGTCTTGCGATCATGGCATATAGAATTTAGATATCAGACAAAAACAAGAAAATTTTTATCAGATTTAGTAAGACTTGTGATATCTGATTGGTTATAGAATATGTAAAGACAAATGAAGAGAGGCTCGTTTTCAGTTTTGAAACGATATTTGTTAAATAACGTAAAGTAAACATATTAAAAGAAGTTCTTTCGCATATGGTGGTTTTTTAGATAAATTTCACTGAAAAAACTTTGGCGTATTGACAAAAAAATCAATAAAGCTAAGAGAGAGTCTTCGCGAATGGCAAGATTAGAGGAAATTTTTTTTTATAAATATTTTCTAAAATTTTATCAAGCATACAACTCATACAAACAAATTTTCAAAAATCAGGCTCCTTCCACTCAGAGTCGCTTTCGTCATCATGTTGAATCCTGCTGCCACACAAAAATTCAAACTCACTCTGCGTGAAATCGCAAATTTCCCAAAGATGACAATCACCTGGCTGTTCAATGTCATTGCTGAGCATTCAATCCAAATCATGGAATGGGTCAATTGGTGGCGTTTTTTTTCTGAACTAAGCTATATAGCATCAAAAATACCAGTAGCTTTCCATCAACTATGAATTATTTCTTTTTCTTTTAAAATGCTCATGTAAGTGTAGAATTCCACGAATTCCAAAAAATTATTATAATCGATTTGAAAAAAATTCAATATGTTGCGAAAATGTCGAAAAATGCCGAAAAACGCCAAAGTATCTTCCCGCGAAAGTTTCTACTCTTAAAATAGTTCGACACCTTGCCAGCTCAGCTATACTCGTTTAGGATTTTTATGGATGTTTTCTTATTTTTCTCCTACCAATTTACAAAACTGGTATAAAAGTTTTTTTACTTTCAGTCCGGACGACACCTTGCTTCTACTAGAAAAATCTCCAACAAAAAATGACATCAAAAAAACATAGTTTCAATTTTTTGAGAAAAGTATTTTATTTAAATTTTGGAAAAGTATTTTTTTGCAAATAAGACAATAAGTTTTATCACACGGAAAAAAAAGATAATTTTTATTAGAATTTTAGCGATTTTGTTCTCAAGCTGATGGGAAATGCAGTCACACAAACGCCTGTCAAGTATAATACGACGTGTCTTGTGCCATCTTTTATTTTTTTCATTTGCGCTCTTTCATTTTTTTCTTATATTGAATATGCTTTCTTGTTAATTCACTATTATCACTGGTAAATAAGCGTATCCCAACGCTTGTATGCCACCCACCATTAGCACCCCAAAATTTGAAATAATAGTAGTGCCAAAACAAATTCGTTTTAGATTTTTCTTTTATAGATACGTATATTACGAATTTTGAACAAGGACAGGCATACCCAATCTAAATTCTGTTATAATATACTGCCCGAAATGAAATAGTGGTTTCACCGCAAACGCAATTTTAGAATGACGGCAAGCAAATTAACAGCTTTTTTGTCTGAAACCGTTTACATATACACTCTGAATGTTTCCCGAAAAATGCCTCCAAATACCCACAGCTGTGGCAGAATGCGTGCTTCTTTTTGAGTTCTTCAGACAAATAAATTCTCGTTTACCTCTGCAATAGTTTTTTTCCCTCCAGTGACGACCAGATTTGCAAGAAGGGCACAACACAGACTTTGCTGATAATGTTGTTTCAATCCATACTGATACAAGCATACATTCTTACTTAAAATCAATACTTTTCTTACTCAATTTAAATTCATGCTTGGAAAAATCAATGCTGGTCTTTTCCTTCGTCCAAATAATCAAAGAAACTAATTTTTTAAATTGCAACTTCCAAAGAAATATCTTGCCTTATACCTATTTCTACATAACCACCGCGTGATTAGCATCTCACTATTATCTCCAAATTGTAAAGTGGGCTTTCTGAAATTATTTGGATGTATAGTACAACACGCTGATGTGCTTGGTGGGACGTATAGTACTACATGTTGATGTACTTGAAGATTTGCTGTTTATGATTGCTGTAAGCTGCAAAACATATTTTTATATGAGCAACGACACAGCGCTTTGTGCTGTTTTAAATCTGCCTCTATTAGGGGACTTTGTTTTTTTTGTCTTTGTCAAACCAATAAACGCTTTTGCTCGCTCGTGTATTTACCCTACTCAATTTTTAAATCGATCTATTTCTACATTATTTTTGGGACCTAAATTTCTAATCTTTTGTGTTTTTGCATGTCTCTTAAATTGATTTTTTTTTTTCGCTTAAGATTTTTAAACTTTAGCCTTTTAATATGTTCGAATAACTTATTGCTTATCGACATTTTTAAAAAAAGCTTCTACAGGTTGACTGCAAAAATATTTTCGTAACTGCTTAACATTAGTCTAACTGCTTTTTTTAGTCATCTTTCCACTTTCTCATAATTGTCTTTTTATCTACCATTTTTTCCTGTTTTCCTTATTGAAGTTTTTCCATTGTTTTACTAAGCTAAACAAAACTTGCTTGAAGATACAAAAAGATATTTTTTATGATTTTTTTAGCTTCACGTATTTTTTCAACTGAGGGGAATGTTTCGATAACTAAAAATCCTTTTGCTGAATTGTCTGTAGAGATTTTTAAATTTTTAAAATAGTACCCTTTATTGTTCATGGGATCCATATGGATCCCAGGTGTTTTCGCCCCAACATCTGTAATGTCTTCTTTGATTTTAAGATTTTTCATCATGGTTCTGCAAAATATCACAATTTAGCGTAATTAAAATTGTGGAAACTTAGTGTGTGTTGTTATGGATCACCCATGAAACACTTAATGAAAAAATATTATTTTGGATTAGAATATGGACTGTGTAATGAATATTTCTTAAGAAACTTGTATTACTGTTTTATTTATACTACGTTTTAGAAAATAAAAACTTATTTTCTAAAACGTAGTTGTTTAGAAGCATGAAAATGTTACTGTTTGATTTTCTGTCAACTTTTCAAAAATTTTTCTCAAAGTTAATGGTATATGGATCCTGTGAATAAACAGTAGATAATGTTTTTTTGAATTCCATACAAATTAGTTCAGATATAAGTGGTTACTTTAATATATTAGGGTATTTTCAGGTTACTATTTTATGTGTATAGTGTCTTTTCGTTGTTGATTAGAAAATAATTTATCATAGCGGTTTAACTATATTTTTTTTCCTTTTCTTGGTCATTGCTTAACTGTTCAAAGGATCCATATGGATCCCTAAATTTTTTCAAAAAGTGATGACGTCAGCAAAAATATTTTTTGTCAAATAGTTTAGTATCATCAATAACTCAGTGCCAAAGAGAATAATTTTAACGGCATTCTTTCTATATGTGAACAGTAAAGGGGAGGTAAATAATTCTCAGAATAAAAAACTATTTTGTTGCTTATCTTGGCTTAAGGGTCTAAACGGATATTTTAGCTCACTATTCTGCCACTTCAGCTAAATTCATTGTTTCAAAATTTGATGAATGCCTTATTTTTAACTAAAAATGCTTCCATTGATTGAAATAAAGCTTTGATTCACTTAAACTGATACTTTGAGTTATTTAATAAACAAAATTATTTCTTAGCGCCCATGCTTGCATTGATCTAAAATTAACTTGTTTTTGAAATAATGATAATAAATACTTATAAATTTGATGGTCATTAGGCGAACACTTTTACAAATATTCCAAATATTCTTGATAAATTTAAAAAAAATGTATAATTAATTAAACCATACCGTCCTTTATTATAGCTCCTAAATAAACAGCTGAAAATTCCATATTATCATAAGGCAAACCTCAGGCCACTCCAATATTCAGTTTTTATTTTTAAATTTATATTAAAAAAAAAAAAAAAAAAGGAAAATAATACTTACATCAAAGCTTTCTGAATGCTTAGGCAAAAGTTTAGGCTTTTCTTTCAAATATGTAGAAGCTCTTTGGGAAAGAATAGCTACAGATCCTTTTCTGTTTATGGGTACCGTCTTTTCAGACATTTTCAAAACGAAGATTAATTTGCAAGGGTTCAGCAGGTAAAATATATTTTCATGCTATAAACTCTTTTTTTGAAGAATCTTTTTCCTATATCCCCAACTTGGATTAAAATTTCTTCCACTCAATAAATATTTGTACTGCGTATGTCATGTGGTGTTTTTTTACTACACAGTTTATAACTGATTGTTCTAAAAAAGATAAAAAATGATATCATACAGGTGTCGCCAATTTTTCAAAGTAAAAACTACTAAAATAAAATTCTTTAATAAAACTGGTTTAATTTACCTTGATAAAGTCATAGGCTAATACATTGAGGAGATGGTAGGCTGAAAAAAGCGTTTGGTTGACTAAATGTTAAACAAGTGGGCTGATAAAATGTTTGATACATGGAGTGGTGGTATGAAACGGTGGAGTAATCTATCGATTGTTCGGGGTAGAAAGATGGAGTGGTGGACGTATGTAATTCTGGAATAATGGACTAATAATGGTTGACTGATGAACAGTGGCGGACCTGTGGAGTTTTGATGAAAAATGGATGACTTTACAACTTTTGATTCATGGGTTGATGAGTTGATTCGGCAATGGACCGGTGCATTAGTGAGCTGATGAACTAAGCCCATAACTGACAAAACAAAACCTTTGGTTAAAAAATTGTGTGTGTTATGGATCAACATTCAGAATGGGATTTTTGTTATATAGGTATTGGTAACTTATTACATCTTTCTCTCTCTCTCACATAAAAATGTTTTTGTTTTTTTTCGAACATTTATCAAAATGTTGATGGTATCAGGCAAGTTGAGGCGGGAAAATAAATTTAAGAGTAAAACACTCAAACCAAAAATCCCAATCAAAGTATTTTATTTACATGGAACGTATTCACATGTATTCTTTACAAAAAAGTAAAAAAAAAATTTTTTATTGAAATATTTCATTGAAGGTATTACCCTCAAAATCCAAAAGTTTTGAAATCTAGCGAATGATTTTCCTATAAAGATTTTCCCTGGAAGTTTGGAAATAATTCATGTCACAAACAGTTTCAGTATGGACTAAAGTTAGGAATAAGGTCATGGAATGGTCATGTATTCGCTTTTTTGTTGCGAATAGCCGTTATCATTAAAACGCTTTACGTCATGTAAAAATTGATGTTAACTATCACTTCCAATTGTGAAGCGTCCGATTTTCTAAAAGCAAAATTTTAATTATAAGAAATTTAGAAATAAAAGATTAAAACCATAATCCACTATTAGTGATGGATTTCATCAGACAAAAAAACAGATACTGGCTATATTGGCCAATCATGCCAATCATCTTACAATCATGATCATTACAAATTTTATTATAACGCAAAAAAGGAATAATAAAACGACTGATAAGTAGAGATATAAAAATATGAGAGAATAGAGCCTCAGGTTCAAATGTGACTTCTAGTTGGTTCAAGTAATCAATTAGTTAATTAGTTAATTCTAATTAAAAATTGAAAAAATTGAAATATATAATTATATATATATAAATATATTTAAAATTTTTGATTTTTTTTTTTTTTTAAGTTAGATCATCTTCGAGATCAAAAGATTTCAGAAATCAAAATAATAAAATTTTAACAATAAAATTTTCTAGTTTTTAGGATTAGTTCTGAATTTATAATGCTATTGTAAAAATTATTGAAGTATAATTATAGGAGAATTTTATATGACATTCATTATAGTAAGGTTATTGACCATAGACTAATGCTGAAATCATGAGTGGTTATATGAACTATTAGGAATTGCAATAAAAGAAAAATATGGGACAGGAAGTAATTGGAGCAAAGAAGTTTACTACATCTTATATTCATTATACTTATATAACATAAAAAAAAAATTCTGCAGTAGAAAAATAGTTAAAAGTGAACTTATCTTTCAATTAAGATAACATTGAATCTAGCAACAAATTTTAAGAAACTAGTTAAATCAAGTAAAATTAAGAGTATGTTAATTCCTTTACAAATATCTCCCCTAATTACATTGACAATTGACTGGGAAACATCCTACAATATTTTAATCCCAAAGAAATGAGTGTCTTCTGAGAAATCAATAACCCAACTTTGTCATAGTTTTACGCTGACAAACCAAAGATCCTCAGCCAACTATAGTTTTTTATATTGGAACGTTTGAAAGATACTTTACTCTTCTAAGAACGAAACCTAAAGACTAAAAAGTAATATAATAACGATAACTCCCAGAGAAAGTAAATCCCTTTCAGTAATTATTCAATTAAAAATGTTATTAGGAGTTTTTTGTAGACATTATGAAGACGTCTTTAATATAATTATGTAATTGAGTGGAAAATATATGTGAATGGCTATAATGTAAAAAAAGGGACATTATGAAAAATTCTGTAATTCGAGGCTTCTTTTACAGCACCTCTTTAAGTATAAGTTTAAGATAGCCATTAAGCTGGAAGAATGCACATGTTATTTATTACCCTTTTTAATGCTATAAGTTTCTCTTAAGCTCAACGAAGCTCGTCGTTTATATTCAAATGCGGTTGTTGTTGAATCTTAACAGTATCCAGCACATAATTTTATGCTCTTGAAAGCATATAATTTCATTTAAAACTTTTTAAAACCCTTTTTCCCTTTAAAATTTTTTTACGTTCTGTTTATATATGAAGCAATAGATGACGCTAGGATAATATTTCATATTAACATTTAGATTAGGTTTCATCAAGTAAATAACACAGGCCATGGTTGAGTTTGTATATACTGTTATAACACTGAGCTGGAGACTCTGATAAAATGTGTGGAAATGAAAGTTTAACTACTAGATCGAGATACACTCAGTTTGTTAGTGGCCCAATTAATTTGCAAATAAATGTTCACACAAGGAATCATCACCTTATTTATATTAAATAAATTTTTTTCTGCCACCTAGCTAGTAGGATGGTGTAGTTTTATGGCAATGCTAACACAGAACTTACACAAAAGGCGATAGTAACAAATGATGAAGGTTATTGGTCTATCCCAAATTTCTTTTTAGGAGAGAAATTCACAAGATTCTTCCATTACATGTCATTTATTGTTGGAACTAACAAGCTTTCGCAAACAGATTTTGCTTTATGCCAGGGGTTTTTGTGTTAATAACACGCGAGATATATAAAAGAGTTTATAATTTCATATAATTTTAAACGGTGATTTCGAATGGCCCAACTTCCGAAAGGAAAGTTATAAAATGTAAAGAAACAAATATAGATATAATAAAACTTTTATGTGAAAAAGGAGTATGTCGATATCCCAATTGAAAGATATAAGGTCATAATTTTGTAACCTGACGCTAAGAAGTAAGATCTCCGTGAACTATTATTTCCCCATTTCATAAGCATTGTGATAACAAACATATTGTGATGCATTGATTCGTATCCTAATTGAAAAAAAACTTATAAGCTATTTTTTTCTCTGTTATAAAAACCATAAGTAATAGCAAGGTTAAAACTTTGTTTAAAATAAATGAATAATATCGAAAAAAAAAATGTTATAAACAAATCATAATTTGTATAGAGAACTACAATGTAGACCATATGCTCGCCTCCTTCTATATGATCTACTTCGATTAATGAGTATCAATCTTTTGTTGAAGTCAGTTTTTTTCATCTCTTTTTTATACTTTAGTGTTATCCAGCTAAAGATTAATCTATAGAAACTATTTGAAATATTTGAATATATAAAACCTTGTAGAATTTGATAGTTTGGGGTTTAGCTCACGGGAATTAAATTTTGCGGGTATCAAATGAAAATCAAAAGTAGAAAATTATTTAGTCATATCATTAGTTGTCTATTTTGGACTTTGTTTTTGGTGCTCTTGTTTATAGGGTTCTCTTAGTTACATTATTTAATATTCATTTCAGATATATTAGGAAGTTTAGTTTATTTTTTTAGGTATATATTTGTTTACTGTTGCTTTTTTAGTAGTTAAGATGCTTTTTAACTTAGTTCTGTTAAGGGTCAAAATGCTCAGTAATCCGATTTTTGCAATTTCTCTAACTCACACAAGTTATAATCAAAATTTCTTTCAACTAATTTAGTAAATAAATATAATCTATAAATACTATACAGCAGTCTATAAATTAACGACAAATGCTGCAGGAAAATACTAAATAGTCCAATTTAGAAAGTGATTTTTTAAAACAAGATAACGATTCACGCTGTTGTATACCGTTTGGGACACTGTTCCAAAGAGAACAGGCTTTAGACAACAGAGAATTAATTCCGTACCTGGATGTTCTCGCTGTGGGGAGATTCGAAATGCATCCGTTTCTCAAAAAGTAAGTTATATGTTACAAATTTTTCCTATATTAACGCTGGTTTCAACCTATTAGCAGACTTGTACGTTCATTAGAAAATGAAGGTGTTTTTTATGAATAATGACTATGTTTTTAATGGTAAATACTTCATCAAAGCTTAATGTAATGTTTTGACTGACTGTTCCAAGTGCATGTTTTTGTACCCTGTGGATCACATTGCATGCCTATCCTCAGTTTAAAATATTTACTTTTAAGAACCACAGATTCAGTGTTTTTTATACCATATTTGATATTGTGACAGTTTTTGACAAAATAAATGTCATCTAGCCTTCGAACATTAACGTTTATGTTAACGTCAGAGGGGGAGGGTTTACCTTTAGATTTTCGACTTTAGAACTTTAGAATTTTATAATTCTAAAGATAAAATGTTAGTTGCTAGTGAGTTAAATAATCATTGGACATTACTCATTACCAACAGTAGCCCTCAAAGTTTGTTTTAATGGAAGAACATGCACCTTTAGCGTTATTTTGCGGTTTTAGTTTTGATAATAGTCTTATTTTGTCTCATTATATTGCGACTTAGATTCTAAATGCAATCGACAACAGAACTTTGCCATTTCTCTTCATTTGTTGTGAATATTAATCAAAAATCTTTCTAGGATGTTTGTTTTGTCTCATTATATCACGGCTTAGATTTTAAATGCCATCGACAACAGAACTATTTCATTTCTCTGAATTTTTGTGGATATTAATAAAAAATCTTTCTAGGATGTTTATAAACCTTTTTTGTCTTGCAAAGGTTGCTCCTACCAACCTTCTTTTTCTTTCTCTGAGGAAAAATCTGTCATCGTTGATAATAAAGCTATTTTTAAATATAAGTCCTAGCATTTTACCTATTAATGCTAGATTTAATCGGATTAACGAAAATTTTGATTTTTTTTTATCATGTTATTCCTTATGTTTATCTGAAGTTTATAAAACTGTATTTAAGTTGAAAAATGGTGGTAATTCTCTTTATCACTTTTAAAATCAGCTGCATCATTTCTTGTACCTTATCTAACGAATAATTAACTTTTTAAAAGTAGTTTTTTCCAGCTTAATTAAAAATATATGATGTTGTGCCTTCATTTAAAGGCACTATGCCATATATCATACATATATCGCAATAAAAATTATAAGGGATAATATCGTCTAATTAATATCTCAACAACTCTGTTTAAAAAAGCTTATCAAAAGATATCAGTTAAGATGGTGTTAAGATGATAAGTTTTTAGCGATAGATGCTCCTATTCATTATGTGCTTTTAGGTGATCCTTTTCAATGCAACATGCTTTGTTTCGACTTGTTTAGAGGTAGCAGGATAGTTTTGATAAAAAAAGTATTCTTGGGAAAATTTTAACAGAAGTTTCTAAGGTTTACGAACGGATTCAGTACAACTTTCTTTTGGCTAAATTATATGAACTTGGTTTTTCATTGGAAATCCTTGTCTTTATAAATAGTTACCTTATAGAAAGAAATAAATGGGTTAAAATCTCCTCCGTCTCATAAATGGATCAAAATTTTGTTTGGAATACCATAGGATTCATGTTAGGGCTTCTTTTGTTTAATGGCTATATTTATTATCGATATTCTTTTTTTCCTTCTAGTTATGCATACGGAACCTTTTTAAAATGTTTGTAATGATTTACGTTGAATAAATTAAGCGGCATTGTAATAATTTATTGGTATAAAAGTTAGTTACATTTAGACGACACAATTGGTTAAAATTAGGCTAGCCGGTTTGTTATTTGGGATTACCTACTATCTCTTTATCTCAAATATGACACTGTTAAAGCATATAGACAAATAAAATAACAAGGATTCTTGAGCAATAATAATAAAAAAGCAATTGGTTTACCTTGAATCTACAAATTAAAGTATTGGGACTGGGATAGAATTGATAAATTATTATTATTAAATTATTCTAAAAATTACTGACTAAATCAAAATGGAATGAATTTATCTTAAACGAAACCTTTAAAGAATTAATAGTGAGCCACACGGTAAAAGAAAAATCAGTCTAAGGAAAAAAAGTCAAGGAAAAATATTCAAAGAAGAAAAGTCAATGGAAAAAAAGTCGAAGGAATAAAGTCAACGGAAAAATGTTAAAGAATAAATAGATGGAGCTTATAATGATAAAGTACTTATATTTAATGATACAATCCAAATAATATTCCAAGCACTATACAGTTAAAGTTAATGTCACTAAAATAAATATTAATATTAAAGACACAATCCAAAAAATATTTAAGGCACTAAATTCAATTTTAGAAAAAGTCTGTAGCGAAATACGTTCATCTTCACACAAATTACGTAGGTGATTCTGCATTCCCACTTCATCTAGTCTACTAAAAGCGTCAACTGTTGATTGTTCTATCTGGAATCAAAGTATGGTATGCCAAACTGAAGTGTGTTTATGGTCATTTAAGTTACGGAACTTATTTTTTCCACCCTTTACACACATTGTTCTTGGGTTTTTGGCCGAAGTAGCAACGTGAACATTTGTGGTGGAAACAAGGGAGGTAAGCGTCTAAGTCTTAACATTTGTTCTTCATTTGCTTTTTATGGAAATTTCCAGTGACATATATTTTATTAAAATAATTATGAAGGTCCTTTAGCAGTGATAGTTCTTCGGGCATTACACATCTCGTAGATATTCCATTCAGTCAAACTTTAGCCAATGGTAAAAAGCAAAAGCATCTGTCTTGACACAAAATGATCGCACATCCTTACTTTCATTGTAAGAAACAGTCATCCCAAATTCTTGAATTTTTCTCCACGTATTTTAAGTGAGATGATAGAATGATAGAAACAACCATTTTCCAAACACAAATGCTATTGCATACAAAATAGAATCCTCGAATTCAGTAACATTGGAACTTGCTTGAATGTCAACACCAATTGCATCGCTTGTATCAAAAATAGCCTGGAAGAGTTAATCATAAGTAGCACGGGTATTATTTGGCAGTAAATCATGCCACAGACAGATTAGTAGCACGGAAAGGAACACGGGTTGTATAAACTTATGAAAATTGTGGTGGAGACATGGGAAAAGTACCCTCCACATCAAATTAAGTAAGAAAAAAAAGATTTTCATCTGTAGCAAAAGCTAAAATACGATTGGCAGCATCTGCCTCATTGTCATAAAACAAAAAGGATTTTTCAGGACTTTTTCCAATATTCTTTTTTAAGTCATCGGCAACTCGATATCGCATGCGTTTTGTGGAACTGGTGGTAACTTTTGCTGGTTATGCAGAGTTCCTTTAATTGTAATCATTGTCTGGCATCATAGATTGAACATCATTATCACATTGTGAAATCATATAAATATATATTTGTGAAGGTTGATCCAAATTTGATAAATCTTTATTTTTCATCACATTGCGTGCTATAGATTATTTAATATTGGCGTTTTCTGTAGTAAAGTTAAGTGTATACACAAGTTCTGGGCTTTCTCTTGCAAGATTAGAAATGACACTACCAGTAAACTGGATCTTCTAACACATTTGCACCAATTATTTTTTCTAGCATGTTTGGTATAAATATGGCCTTCAAAACATATCTTAGAACATTCCTTATTGGTTGCTTGGCCTAGCCCAGCGGGTAAGGCAATTTTTTTCCGGATCCCAGAGCTGTTGCTTCGTATCCCCTCGGAACCAATGATTTTCTTTCCTGTAAACTTAAATAAGAGCTCTAAGCACACAAGGACCAAACCCTTGGGCCCCTCTGTAATAAATTGGTTCGAAATTTATTTGTTGGCTCCACGATAAATATGCAAATGCGTTGAAAATACGCATTGTTAACTTTACTTTACTTTTACTTTTACTTTGTTATAACTTCCATCTCGAAACCCTAATAAGATTAAATTTGACGATGATAAATTGGTAGTTTATATTTACCTGATGATGAGATGGTAATTTATATCCGCCTCATATAGTAATAAATTTTTGTAATATTCCAATAACTAATTCAACTGCTGGATAGATCTTTTCATCTTTAACATGAGCTTTAAAAATACCAGCTAAATTTTAAATAGATATTTTCATTATAGCTATTATAATTTAACGAAGAAAATTTTTATCATTATTTCATAAACAAAACTATTTCTTGTCATTTTTCCTTGATTTTTTTCCTTGATTCAACACACATTTATTCTAGTTTAGAAATTTATGGTCTTACGTCTTATGCATTTACTTAAAAATAAAGTGCCTCTTAAAATGCTTCAAAGTCTATAGGTAAACAAGTAGTTAAGAATAAGATTCCATGTTTTTCTTTTTTTTTTTTTTATTTAAGTAATTATTTGATTATATAATTTTAAAACGCTAAACTTACGAGGTTCTCATATAAAAACGCTTAGATAACAATCATTGACGTTACATTGACGATATTCATAAAACGCGAAGCATTCATAAAAAAAATCTCAATTTGGTTTCATTCAATCCAAAATTATAAAAAAATGAGAGATGGATTGAAAATAACGCAGTTGAGCAAGATGATGAGCAGTTTTCTCTTATTACCAAATATAAAAATCATTAAAAATAAAAATAAAAAATAAAAATATTAATATCAATAAAATGTGTGATAATTATAAATATTACAACATTAGGTTTCATGATAATGCTATTAACGAAGTAATTAATGATGCAAGACGTTTTTATGTTTTTATCCATTTCACAAAACTCAACCAAACTAATTTTATAAATAACAAATCAAATGAAAGATTTCTTTTATGAATATAATCTTCATATATCATATATAGTAAAAAAACAAATAAGCAGACTCTTTCTAAATATTCCACGCTGCGTTTCGATAAATTTTTAATGAGATATGTATTCAATATATCTAAATGTTAAAATCAAATGTTACAATTGGTAAACGGTTAGATTTCTTTTTTCTTTTTTTTTGAAGCATTTCTAAAGCATTTGCAAGCACTTCTGGATCAACAAAACGAGATTTATTATTTTTCTGAAAAGTATAAATAATTATTTCAAACTATGTATAGCATATGAATCATTATTAAGATATTCTCTAGGAATAAAACTCTGGTGAGAATAAACTATCTCTATATTAAAACAAACATTCTTTAAAATTTTCCAAAGTTTAATGATTGTCAACGTTCTCGTTAAATCAAACCCTGTTGTTATATAACTAAGTCACTGTAGATGCACCCATTAAAAATTAACGACAGCCATGTCATATGGCTAGACAAGAATTTAAAATTATTCTTAGAATGGTAAATTTATCTTTGGGATAATCGTAATAAGTCATTATCTGAATGACATTTACATGTTATATGTGTGTTTTATAGTTTATGGACTGGTGGCTATTTTCCTGAAGACTATAGTTAAAATTAAATAATTTATTACATCTACAACTTAACAAAAATCTAAAATTGCAATATGTGAATTTCTGTAAATTTTATTCCATCTCTCGGTCAATAACTTTACAAATCAGCTCAGTGACATATATGCTTAATCAAAATATTTTTTCATTATATGTTAACATAATCCTTTTTATAATAAAAAAAAACCTTTTCTTATTAAGTTTCGATTGAATCAACCTCTCTATGTCTTTGTGTGTGATGTATAACGGGACCACAATAGAAATAATGTTGTGACAGACAATTTTTGTGACTAATCTGTCCAAGTAACCTTACTTAATTACTTTTGATCTTAATGTTTATCTTTGTTGTTGTTTTTTTGCTGACATCTATTTTGCCCCGTAATTTTCAAAGCTTATAGATATTTGTTAGTGGCTGAAAAATGCTTGTATGCTTATTTGCTCGAATGCTCAATTGCTTGCTTGCACTCTCTCTGGATTACCTAATTACTTACTTACTTACTTACTTACTTACTTACTTACTTACTTACTTACTTACTTACTTACTTACTTACTTACTT